>RJWJ010019236.1:0-30569 GCA_004363605.1 Indri indri | reverse complement strand
GAGAAAAGTGCAAGTTCAGAGTAGTGAGGGCAACTGCTCGAGCAAAGTTGTGATCACTTTGTGCCATAATGATTTATTTTTCATTTTCTCTAAACACTTGAAAAAGACAACCAAGAATAATTAAAAACCTAAATCTGGTTTTACAACTCTGCTTTATTAACTATGTATCAGATCTTGGAAAAGTTACTTGAAATATTTGAATCTCCATTTCGACGTCCTTATGAGAGGAATAAAAAATTCTATCTTCAGATTCAACACTAACCTACATTTATTTAGCCCTTAAATAATTTCAAACTTGTCTCTGACAATTTCCAGGTGAGGGATCAGGTGTAAGTCATTTAACCTCTCTGACCATCTTTTCTCTTCTCCAAAAAGATGGTGGGGTTGTCAAGTGGATGGAATAGGATAATGTGATAAGTGGGTACTCAGCTTGCTTTCACCTATTTTGATCAAATTTAAAATTAAATGTCACAGTCCAGACAGAGGGAAGAGAGCACTCAAATCTAAGAAAGGAAGAGAAAACTTGGTACATTCAGAAAACTGAAAATAGTTGGATGTGGTTGAATCTCAGGGTTAAAGGGAAAAGAGTGGTGAAAGTAGGGACAGGCAGGAGCTAAATGGTGAAAAAGTATATGTGCTTTGGCCAGAAGTCTTTATTTTACCTCTTACTGTAAGAGTAGCAATGGAGAAGTATATGCTAATTTGATAAATATTTGGGTACCAGAATTTACAGGGTTTAGTGACAAATTAGATGGGAAATGTTAGAGAAAAAGGAATCTGTGACCAGAATGTTCATAATGTCCATCCTTACATAGGAAATGAAGGACTAAAAGAGGCATGAAGATACTCAGAGACATAACTCCAGGAAATACAAATATGTTTTTGTCTGGCATGAAGGGTTGATTTCAAGATGGAGACAGAGGGAAAGAAGAGATGATCCTGCCAATAAAAATAGTAGAGTCTAGTTAATTAATGAAGTGCTACAACATACTAGACATTGTGACAATTTATATATAATTATTATCTCATTTTACAGATGAGGAAAAGAAGGCTTAGGGAGAATAAGTGATGTTATCAAGGTAAACAGCTATAAGTGATGGGTTTCAAACTCAGGAAATCAGACTGTAGAATTTGAATTCTTGTAAGGTAAACCCAATTTGAAGAGTTGTTACACAAGTCATGGGGAAAGAGGCATGCAAGAAGGTAGTTTAACTGTGTTAAAGTTTGGATATTTTTCATTGAATTTAACAATTAGGAAGTGAAGCCATGAGTGATCTTGTAGAGAACAATCCCATGTACATGGCAGGAAGCAAAGCTAGATTAGAGAACGTTTTTGCTGGTGGAGCAAGGCCAATAGCAAATATGATCTTACTGATGATGCTAAGATCACTTTTTCAGTAACCATAGCCCTTTGAGTTTCTGGAATAACTTTAAGAAAACAAAGACTTGACTGGTTTATAAAAATTTGAAGATTTTTAACAATCATTTGCCACATGAGGGCTGATAAGGGAAGTAAATTTATGTTAAATAAGTAGGACTTATTTGACAATGAGATCATCAACAAGAATGATAGCATGTATTCCCCCTACACCCTGCTGTCTGTTCAAACTCAATTTAGGTGACTGGTTATTCCTACCTATCTGAATCAGAAAACTAGGTCAAGGCTCATGGATCTTCTGTTCACTTTCAGATAATGTGAGGTTCTTTGTAACTTCTATCCACAAAGGAATCTCAATTCAATCATTAATATGTCCAGTATAGTGTAATAATGAAAATCTTAAAACTTTGTTTGAAGGTCAGCTTTTCCATCCCACCTCTCAGCTAGAGACTGATTCAGGTTGACTGCCTGCAGGGACAGGGGTGGGGTTTCATAGATTGCATCTCTGTCCACCACAGACAATTTTGTTTTTCTTCCCTCACCTTACTAACAGATTTCCAACCAGTGGAACTTGGGAAATTTTCAACACTGGGAAAAAAGAGGTACAAGGGTCAAGAAAATGATTTCATTTCAAAACAATGTGGTGAATGAGCTGGTTCTGTTGTTCTCTGGGTTTAGAAGGTGTTTGAAGTTGACTGATTCACTCGTTGGGAAGTTTCCTGAATTCTTATATGAGATATGACCCTTTTCCATCACTGGGAACTCTAATCTAACTCTAATTCTCAAAAGAGGCAAGAGTGTCAACATTATTGCCTGGTCAATTATGATTTCTTCCTAAGCTTGTGGGTGACAGAAAATACAATTCAAATTTTCTTCTTCCAAGATTCCTTGCCTGTCAACACATAAGAGGAAAAAACTCATTACATTTCACTCTCTCGTGCATGGTCTACTATTAGTTCCTGGGAACTAGCCACTTTGGGCCTATCTTGTGGGCAACACAATTATCTCCCAAACTGCTGTTGCTATGGAGCTATTTCAAATGGTCTCCTTAGTCAGCCTCTCTCTCTCTCTCTTTATATTTTTCAAGCAATGGATAGAAATGAGTCTATTTTGTTTCTCAAGTTTCCAGAAAAAATAATAAACACCCCAAGTAGTCATTTGAAGCCTAGGTTTGATATGAAGGGTAGGAACTTCCATCCTTTACCTTCTACTTTCTTTAAAATTCCTCCTGAATCTCTAACCCCTCAAAGCTTTATCTTTCTATGTGGGAGAAGGGTTAAAAATTGTGGACTGGTTTTGTTATAAAATTCTGGGTAGTCTTGAACTCAATCTGGAATGTGCCTAGGTTTTTTAGGTCTCTGCCTAAATTAAGTCCAAAACAATTCATTTAAATGACTTGAAACTGAGAAGATTTTTGTTCTCACTTGCAGGAAAGTCTTCTCTAAAAATAAAAGCATGCCAAGGAAAAAGAGATCAGAGTATTGACCCATGCCTAGAAATTCTGGTGTAGTTGCTATTGAATAAATTCAGTTGAGCATCAATTAAAATAGCAATCCAATGCATTAGCACAACTTCCTCATGCAGCATAATGATCAATAAAGGAAAAACATGCGTGGCTTACAGAAAAATTTAATTTAAGTGCAAATCTTTTATTCATAAATTTCAAATTTATTCTGTTTGACTTTTGAAAGCTACATTCAAACATTAATAAATGTTTTTGTATCAAAGGGAGAAAATGTCACGCTTCTTTTGTAAACTTAAATGCATGTGATTTTACATGTTCCCAAATGAAAAACATGAGCCAAGCAAAATATATAAATGAGAAAAAAATTAAAACGAGCTTAGTGTAAGCAGAAGTTCCAGAGAAAGTTATGCCTGAAATTGCATCCTGTGCTCGTGACTAGTATTATCATCATGCATTCAAACCTGGAGCTTTGTTAAATATAAAGAGTATTCTTGGCTAAAGAATTCAGTTTACATCAAAGTGAGGAATTCAATTCAAGTGTTTATCATAACTGCTGAACAGGTATGTGTAAGGACTTTTCTACTTACCCTAAGGCAGGGCTAACATGGGGAAAAGATAAAGAAAATAAATCACTCTTGTTATGAAAAATAGATACTCATAGAACTTATCTGAATTTTTCTAAGCCTCAAATTTTTCTAAAATCTAATTGATAATGGGCAGCAAAGTGAAAACATATACACTCCTGAATAATTTTTAGACCATTATTTATCCTAAGTGAAGTATCTCAGGAATGGAAAAACAAACCCCACATGTACTCTCTATTAAATTGGAACTAACCAATGGGCACACATGTGCACAGAGGGAAGTAAAACTCATTGGAAATCAGGCAGGGGTGAGGTTGAGGAGGGGAGGGGCAAGAATTTACCTAAAGGGAACAATGAACACTATTCAGGTGATGGGTCCACTTACAGCTGTGACATAAGCATTACAAAAATGATCCATGTAACAAAAACATTGGTACTCCCTTAATATTAATATTTTGAAATAGAAAAAGAATAGATTGATTTTTAATTGTGATAAAATATATATAATATAAAATCTTAACCATTTTTGAATGTACAAGTCAGTAGTGTTATGTACATTCAAAGTGTAGTGCAAACAAACTACAGAAATCTGTTCATCTTGCAAAACAAACTCAGTACCCATTAAACAAAAGCTCTCCAGTTCCCCTCCTTGCACCCTCTGGTAACCAATATTCTACTCTCTGTTTTAATGATTGTGACTATTTTAGATACCTCATGTAAGTGGGATCATGCTGTATTTGTTCTTCTCTGATTAGCTTATTTTATTTAGCATAATTTTTTCCAGGTTCATTCATCTTATATATGGCAAGAGTTCCTACATTTTTAAGGTTGAATAATATTCTAGGATATGTATATACCACATTTTCTTTATCCAGTTATCCGCTGGGACTACATTAAACTAAAAACTGCTACACAGCAAGGAAACAGTCAAGAGAGTAAAAAGGCAGCTATAAAAAGGGAGAAATATTAATAAACCATATATCTGATATTACTAGCCAAATATATAAGGAACTCCTACACAAAACCAAATAATCCAATTTAAAAATGAGCCAAGGACTTAAATAGACTTTTCTCTAAACAAGATATACAAATGGCCAACAGGTGTGTTCTCAGGGAAATGGAAAGCAAAACCTCAATGAGATATTACCTCACACCTGTTAAGCTGGTTGTTATAAACACACACACACACACACACACACACACACACACACACACATATACTCAGACACACAGACACACAGACACACGATAATCAGCACTGGCAAGATATGGAGAAATTGGAACATTTGTATACTGTTGGTGGTAATGTAAAATGGTGCAGTCTCTACAAAAAGCAGCATATAGGTTCCCCCAAAAATTAAAACTGAAACTACCATATAACCCTGCAATCCTACTTCTGGATATATTTCCAAACATATTGAAATTGGGACCTCAAAGAGATATCTGCACTCACATGTTCCTTGCAGTGTTATTCACAATAACCAAGATATAGAAACAACCTAAATGTTTATGAGAATTTTAAGATGAAATTGCCTCTCATCCCCCTGAGCTGAGATCTTTAAAAAGTGTTGGCAGTGTATCCTAGACACCTCTCAATGTATTAATATTTACATATCTTCCTCCAGCATATTGAAAGTTCTGCACTTAGGGGTGTAGGCAGAAAGCAATTTACTTTTTTCTTGGTCACTTGCTTTGCTTCATTATCCTTCCCATTGCCATTGAACAACTTAAAGCAGATTCCTTAGAGTTTCTGGCCATTTTCATATACAAGCATAGTCTCATTTCTAGAATTTTTTCAAGTACAGTCAAGCCTAACACTAAGTCTTCAATTTCTGTTCTATTCATTTCCCTTGGTGCCTTATCTTCCTACTGGACCCCAAAGCTGGAGGACAGGTCTTTTTGGTTGTACGGTTTTAGAAGACTCTAGCTCATCTCTCTTTGCCCTTTGGTAGAAATTAGGTTTTTGTTTATTAGTTTGGGCTCTTTGCTCTCTTTGCAGTGAAATTCCAAGTAGTTCTGGAATAGACTTTAGAATTTAAACATTCCAAAGAGAGGGTCAGGCATTAAATCCCTTTTCTTTATCAGAGACACTAGTCAAATTTTGCAAATAATCAATGCTCTGGTCGAGTAGCAGAGCAAGATGGACCTTTGAAATTCTACAGCTTAGGAAATAAAAGCCTGACATCAATGTCCCTTCTAACAAGCACACTAATTGCTATAAGAGGTACCTTTTTTCTCTCTGCATTTTAGTTTGAGTTGAGGAAAAAGAAGTAGAGTTAGAAAAATAAAAGCAACATGAGACTACCTCCTATTAACTTGACGATATCTCCCAAGATAACCCCAGAATAGTTTCATGTTTCTTGACCTGTAAACTGGAGGTGGATAATGCATGATAAGGTATACATATATGTAGATGGAGTGACAATATATTCCCATTTCCTTGAGATGCTATGTGCATTTGTATTGCCACCCTGTTCCGTTTGGGATTTGTTCAAGCTTTTTTGTTTAAATTTGTATTAATAATTTCATTTAAATTATCTGGGCTGAGTTGGAAAGAAATTCTTCCCATTTGTACTTCTATTTTTTTGCCAGGGTAATACATGTCCAGTAAATAGAATTTCTCCTTAATATGTGATTAAATCTGTAAGATGACCAGTGATAACCTCTCTTTTCCTGACACTATCCAGGTCCAGTGCCAGATACTGGACAAAACTAGATGTGCTCTGATACCTGACAGCTAACTTCTACCTATCATGGTGGTGATACCAGTCAATTGTGTCATAGCTTGTACTCTGGCTTGTGAGGCACAAAGCTGCCAGGCCACCAGTCAATGGGTCATAAGAAACATGAATAATTTGGGATTAGATGTACATAGAATACATGCAGAAAATACCAGCTGAGCAGTCTTGTGTATTTAATGTAGCAGCTGAGCATAATTAATGTAGTCTGAGCAGTCTGCTACTGTGGTTGTATCATTTATTGTCAAATACATTTATTTTATTATTTTGTCATGTTTTTCCATTTAGCAATGAGCCCTTTTGGAAGTAATGAGCACCAAAAAGCAAAAGTACATATTCGATGAGAATTTAAATACTGCATTTCTGTTATTAAGAAATGTGTTGAATGTGTTGAAAAACAATTAATTTGTACAAAATCTGTTTTGACATTTACCATCCACCATGAAACCATATTGATATTACCGGGTACATGAAAAAACAGATGACAGAAATCTGATAAAGCATCAGAAACTACTTCAAAAGTTAGTATTTATTTTAATAAAACTGCTCTTGAAAGTGAAAATTTACCACCTGCAGTAGCAGAAGGTGTATTTGCATATCATCTTGGGTACATGACTTTTCATTTAGCTCAAATAATTGTTGTTTTTATTTAATTTTGCTCATTTCAATTATGAGTTTCTTTCTGAAGATAGAAAATGTAAAAAGTAGCTATTGATATGTTTGCCCCAATTAACAGAAAGAGCATTTTGCACACAGATAATTTATTCTAGTTTCATGTCAGTCCTATGTAATGCTTCAAGTAGAAAATAATTTAGCTTAATTGAAATAATGGTTTGCCTTTTAAAAAATTAAAATGCTCAATTTAAAGTAAATTATTTAGTTTATTCTGTCCAAAAAGTCTGAAGTTATCTTGAATGAGATTTTAAATTTAGAAGTTCAAGGTTGAATATTAAATGATTTGTTTTATGGTGATAATACAAATATTAATTTTGATGGAGCTCAGTGTTTTATTAAAAACAAAGCTCTCACAGAATTAAGAAATTCATACTTTTGGATGAATATACTTGGATTTGACTATAGTGCACACATAATTAGTAATCATGTCCAAATAAGCTGTGATAGTCTACCAATTGAGGTATAAACAGTAGTTTTCAAAATTTCCTGGTGTTGTTATGCAAAGAGTAACTGAGCTATGCAATTTGGTAATCAAACTGATGTTGAATATTAAAAATAATTCTTCGGAGACAGTGATGTCAGCAAGATGCTAGAGCATCACTCCCCTACATAAACACCACATATACAGATCATGGGATCTGGGTTCCCAGTAAGCACCCAAGAGGCAGTAACACGACCGAGAAACATGGGGAGTTGTTGCCCAGTGGGAGATCCTTGACTAATGGAAGACAGGAACTGGAAGATGCCACCAGATTCCTTTCCTTTTCCTCCTCCAAAAAGTCTCTTCTGAAGCACAGGGGTTCCATGAAGCCTGTTTGGGAATTCTGTGTGTCAATGTACTTGATTTTGTTTGACTATGAATTCAATTGGTAATATCGTTTTGCTTTCTCTCTACCTTAGCCAAGATTATGTGGAAAATACAACCTGAAGTAATACTGATGTGCTTTATTGAGGATGTAACCTCCAGTCAACAAGTGAGAGAAAAAGGGAAATATAGCTTTAAAAAAAAAAAAAAGGAAAAAACAAACCAAAGTGGTACATTACCTAATTAGCCATAGCCTCACAGCAAACATGGCACCTTAGTCATACAGGATGAATCATATGGATTAGAGGAGCCACAAAGAACCATTGTGCTTTGGAATGGTCTTGAGGGAAAAAAGGGAGGGATTTGATTGTTGGATGCTTTGAATCTCCTGTTTCTCATTGGTCAATATTTGCCCAAGGATAGTGTTATTCAGTGTCTCCTAACACCACTTGAGAAAACCAGGATCTTCATAAATCCAGTATGATTAAATCTGGGCACTGGACACACTGGCTTGACCACAGAAAAGACAGTCCATGCCAATGCCTGGCACTCATTCCGAGGGAGAATATGATGGAGAAGTGTTAGGAAATATAATAACAGGCACTAGTGGACATATCTCTGCATTAAGAAAATGGCCAAGGGGACAAGTGGGGCCATATACTTGGTCATATCTACTCTTCTTTCCCACCTCACTTCCCTTTCACCCTCATTCTCAATGTCCTGAAATTAGAACTCCAAAGATGCATTAGCACATAAGCTTTGCTGGACCTCTGTTTTACAGGCAACCTGGGCAAAATATACAGTCAGAAAAGTCATCTTTGTTAGACAGGAATGACAAGAAAGAGCAAGCCACTGGCAGAGTCAGAAAAGATTCCTCCAGGCAGATATAAATGATCTCCCAATACTCTTACACACCATATATGTACTTCCTTTATTTCAGTAGATTTGTTAAACCCTTGCCCTGCTTTAGAAGTAAACTCATAATTGACTTTTATAATTTTATAATTTAGTTTTTATTTTATTCTTCAAGATCTCCCTACATTAACAGCTGATCACTCAACAAAGAGCATTGGACTGACCATGGATATTATAGACGATTAAAAATGAAAGAGTGAGAAAAAATACACTGATGAGGAACAGGCTCAAAATGAAGTCAATTCTTGGGTGGAAGCATGGGCTAGATATTGTAGTTTTGGGAATGAAAGTCCAACACTGTTTCTAATTTGGTCCATACACTAAGGAACTCATACACCTTGGGCATGGAACACAACATTCTTAGTGTGGCGGCCAAGACTATGTGGCTCTCAGATCTCCAAGTGCAGGAAGCCTGGTTGACCAATGGCCACTGTTTCCATGCCCTGAAATCCATCAGCATGTTCTTACTGAGGCTGTGCTTCCAGGTTGACCCTAGCTAGTCACTGAGTATGGAAGGGATGCGAGGGCATACATATTCCTGAGAACTGCATGACTGCTTTGACGTGGAACTTTGGCTCAAGGTCTCCCTACGGGCCTTATTGAAACTTGCTGAGAACTGCACAGTCTAAGACCTTTTTTATCCAGTATTCTGTCCTTCTATCTCTCCTCCACAGGGCTGAGACCCACATCGTGGTCTGGTGGCTGTCCTACCCTCTCCTTATTTCCTTATTTTCTTCATAGGTGTTTTCTTCTCTTACATGTGTAATTCCATCTTATGTCTACTTCTTAGAGGACGTGAATTAACATATCCAGGCTTGGCCATCATCATCTGTAAAATATGAATTATAATTGTAATGGCCAAATTCTCAAGGATTGGCATGTTAACTTTCAGCACTACATATGGGCATTTATTTTGAGGAAATTTTTCATTTCATACAAGAAAGAAAAAGTAACCAAGCAATTTTATGTTCAAACTCTACACAAATTCCATGGCTTTGTGAATAGATTGATAAAAGAAAACACAATTAGACTGTCGAAAGGTGGAAAAAATTATCTTAAATTTTGGTTCCTAAACCATCCTAGGAAGGAAGCACCATCATCTACAAATGAGCACTCATGGACAAATCACTCAGAACATTGTCTGGCATAAAATAAACACTTAATAAATATTAATTATTATTATTTGATGTCACTTGTTACCATTTATCTAGGCTGATATTTAAATGATAAAATTTAGCGAGCAAGCCATGGACAATATCTAAATAAATCAACATGGCTACAATTAAAAAAAATCATATTTATGGTCACAGAAATCTGATATAATGTTCACATCACAAAACATTATTCTTCTTTTGACTTTCCCCATCATTTAAAAAAGTGAGCAAATGCAGGTCAATAAAAGATACTGCTAAATTGTAGTACATTATAATTAGATTAGAACTCAGGGATGGGTGGAGATAAAAGAGATAACAAATATGGGGTGGCGGAGAGAGAGAGTGGGGGGGAGAGAAGGGGGAGAGGGAGAGAGAGTATGCGCTTTGCTATTTGGCTTTCCACCTTTTGGAAGAGTGATCCTAGCTAATTAAATCTAAAGGTAAGATAAGATAAATAACTCTAGCTGACTCTTTGGATATATAGACACAAAGAGAGAATTGATCCCTTAATTCTGTTACTAACTTGAGTTAGTCTATATTAGGAGTCAGCAAACTGCAGACCATGGACCAAATTTAGTATGCCACCTATTTTTTGTATGTCCTGCAAGCTAAGATTGTTTTTACATTTTAAAATTGTTAAATAATATCTCATGACATGTGAAACTTAAAAGAAATTCAGATTTCCATGAACATGCATAAAGATTTATTGGAACACTGCCACACCAACTTGTTGACATGTTGCTTTTGGCTGCTTTCATGCTACAAGGCACAGTTAAGCAATTGCAACAGGAACTGTATGGCCCACAGAGCCTAAAATGTTTACAATCTGGCCCTTTACAGAAGGTGTTTGGCATCTCCTGATCTATATTCATACTCTTCAATATTACATGTTGGGGGATCCAAATTCTGTTTTATAATGTTCACAAACTTTAGCTGCATGTGGCCCATTTCTAGTGTTCAAGGAGAGACTTTTATGGTAAGTGCTGATGCTCCTTTCTGAGATGAAATATGAATAAAGTTGTTTCACAGTCAGCTGTTCTAGGAATATGCAGTCTCCTGACTGCCACATGGGCCAAATTAATAAAAACCCAAAAAGGTTACACTGTATGTCTTGCTTTGTTTCTAGAGTATCTTGATAATTATCAAATAGTTTCATTAAGCACAACTGTCTCCAATCATACACTTCCAGTTTCTTTTTAATTACATTTTTGCTGTTCTCTAAATAGTTCCATGGCTTCATTGCCTTATCTTATTATGTAGAATATCATGCTGAGCTGTGCCTGGACACTAACACATCATGGAAAAGCACAGTAGGACACCCAGAATTAAAAAAAAAAAAACCTAACAACAAATTTTTATAAGGAGTTGTGGGGTCTTCATTCGACCCATTGCTATATTCTGAATTAGGCTTTCTATTGTCTTATTTCTCTCTAAGAATTTGTTTTTACTGATTTCAGCATCCAATTATTTTCTCTTTCTTTTCCTTTCATTGGTGTCTTTGGTTTCTTCTTTGGGTCAGTTCCCTACTTGTTCTTTCAAAAGAAAAATAAATAAATAATTGAAGAGAAAGGACAGAATTTTTAACCGATATGTCTTATGCTTAAACTCAGTAAGGTGAAAAAAAGGAAGCTTGGAATGATCCAATTTGCTATAGCAATAATTGGAATGAGTACCTTACCCTCATGATTATTTGAACTTTAATGTAAGTGTCTATATTTCTGCTTGTTTTAGCTTATATCTTCTCATTTGCAGGAGGCTGGATAAATGCACCCTTAGTAAAGGCAGCATCGACATAGCTCACAGTCAAATGGAGACTCAGTTTAAGCACTATGAAATATCAAATTAGAGAAATCATGTAAAAACTTCCCTCTGATTAAATTTCAGCTGCAATTTGTCTTGCCCAATATTTTTGTGGACCTGAATGTACAGATAAATGCATGACTTCACAAGCTTGCTTGAAGTGTGTGAAAAAGACAGGGCATTACACTTAACGAGCTGACAAGATCCTGAAACACTTTGACATCAGTTGCTTTGGCTACTTTAGGCTGAGTCAATTTGTTATACCCTGATAGTAGTTGACATCCTGTGCAAATATATCACAGAAGGGGCAGTAGTCTACAAGCTGACATAGTCTTGACCCAGAAACTTCTCTGGGAACAAGAATTCCTCTTGGATTCATCTATTGTGATTTTTTTCAGCTTAGGGAGTCAATGTGTTGACGTGCACATTTTTGTTCACCCAGCTAACATTCACTGAGCACCAGCTACAAGTTAAGATCTTGGATATAAAGATGAATTAAGACATCTTTAATCTCCTCATGGTGTTCAGTGTCTAGTAGAGAGACAGACTTGCAAATCATGCTACAAGAAGATACAACACGTGTACCGATAGATCTATGTGCATGTATAGAAAGAAAGACTTAGAAGAAAGAATAGATGGGATAAGAACCCAGGGATGTGTAGCAGCAACCAGGAGGACAAGGACATACCATTCCAGAGAGAGAGAGTGTGAATACTAGCTGGTCCCTAAAGATCTATCCCCCACCTCCCTGCCACACACACACCTCAGTGAATCTGGGCTGGCCCTTCGATTTGTTCTTGGTCAATAGAATATGGCAGAATTGTTGCTGTGTGACTTCTGAGGCTAGATCCTAAGAACCCTATAACTTTCACCCGGGCCTCTTGGAACTTTTGTTTTAGGATGTTCCCTCTTGAAAGCACTCAGAAGTGCAGCTGCATGAACTCCTGATGTTGTGAGAAGCCCAAGCCAAACCGGAAAATTCTAGAGGATGAGATGTCACATTGAGAAGGAGAGGCCAAGAGCCTCAGAGCGAGGACCCTGACATGTGCCTGAAGAAGCTGTCTTGGAAATGCATCTTCCAGCCCCAGCCACCTTAGCTGAGGCCACATAGAATTGGGCCTTTCCGAGATTCATGATTCTGAAAAACATAAGCAAAATAAATGATTGTTTAAAGCTACGAAGTTTGGGGTTAGTTTTTACATAGCAATGAACAACCAAAATAGAGGTTGTATGTGCAAAATGCAGAGGTGTGAAAAGGCACATTCTCACCTAGGAGCAGCAAGTAGTTTAATAGTTTAGTATGTCTGGATAATGATACCAGGGGAAATACACAGGTATTAGACATTTACAAACTGTCGGAACCCCAGCTCAATCTGAGTCCAGAGGTAGAGCTGACTTCAAGCATGAATGGGACAAACGATTCAAATTAGGTCCTCAAGTCTGTCTCTGCATCCTCCTCTGCAGCTTCCTCCTTCTCCACTTCTTCACGTTCTTCCTTTTTGCTCATCTTCATTTCTTCCTTCTCTCTGCCTTCCTTCTCCTCCTTCTCCTTCTCCTTTCTCTCTCTGTCCAACACTATACTTGCCACTGTTTCATACATAGTGGAAAAGAGGAAAATAAGCAGCTTCAAAGAGAAAGACTCATGTTGACTGGAATGGTTCATTTGCCCAACCCTGGATCAGACACTGTGGTTAGTAAAATGGGCTATGGCACTTCACTGAGCCATGGTCAAATTTTCTGCCCAGGGGTGAAGGGTAATGTGGGTAGGAGTCCCACCCAAATCAAATTAATAAAGCAAGAAAGAAACAATTTTCCCAAGGAACAAAGGGTGTTAGATAATAGTTGTTCACCACAGGGAGAACAGCAAGAAGTGAACATATTTCAGCAGGTGTTTGTCATGGAAGCTGTTGGATTTCAAGTGAAGTTACAGCCAGAATTTTACCAAAGACTGCTATATAACCACTTTAGCTTG
Organism: Indri indri; assembly: GCA_004363605.1. Taxonomy (NCBI): domain Eukaryota; kingdom Metazoa; phylum Chordata; class Mammalia; order Primates; family Indriidae; genus Indri; species Indri indri. The sequence goes on along the minus strand of RJWJ010019236.1, from coordinate 17,083 downwards.
TAATTGATTAGACGTGCTCTCTTGATTATACAGTTTATCAAAGCTATGCACATTTTTTTTTTTTTTTTGAGACAGAGTCTCACTCTTTTTGCCTGGGCTAGAGTGCCGTGGCATCAGCCTAGCTCACAGCAACCTCAAACTCCTGGGGTCAAGCAACCCTACTGCCTCAGCCTCCCAAGTAGCTGGGACTACAGGCATGAGCCACCATGCCTGGCTAATTTTGCTATATATTTTTAGTTGTCCGATTAATTTCTTTCTATTTTTGGTAGAGATGGGGTCTCGCTCTTGCTCAGGCTGGTCTGGAACTCCTGAGCTCAAACGATCCACCCGCCTCGGCCTCCCAGAGTGCTCGGATTACAGGTGTGAGCCACCGCGCCTGGCCTATGCACATTTTTAATTTAAGTATTTGGCCTTATTTTGTTTTTATTATAAAATAATGAGAAGATGTTTTTCTCTCTGGAGGAAAAATATTGATGCATTATAAGCACTGCATTTTCTTCCATGTGTACATATGAGTTTGTGTCAAGGGAACCATATTCTCTCATTTGTTCCTTCTGTTGCACATCAGTGACATTTTGTTTCAAGATGCTTATGAAGGAGTTTAGTCTGTATCTATGGTACCCATTCCTTCCCTCATTCATTCACTAATGATTTAATGAAATTGTCTTTTCCTAGGCTAGCTAGAAAAGAAGAATAAAAAGAAAAAAGAAAGAAAGAAAGAGTTAGTTGGCTTTGAGTTTTCTAGTGGTCAAAAAAAAAAAAATGGGGATGAATGCACAAAGATTATCAGTTACACCAGTTTCAATTTTCCACAAAAGAAAATACTAAATTGAAGCTTTTTCCAGCAACTTACGATTTCTCATATGAAACTTTGTACAGAAAACACAAAAAGAAAAACAGAGGTACTTAATAATATCATTAATTATGTGTTTCCTACAGAAAACAAAAAGAAAAAAGCCCAGAAATTTTCTGAAACAAATGAGACAATTCCTGCCTTCAATCACTTACATAATATTAATAGTATACGAAGGCGTATGATTATGAAGAATGGCGATAGTTGTGATATATTGTTCTGTAGTGGGTACTGCTGGAGTGTCATCAAAACAAACAGATGTGTTATTGCTACATCTGGGTCTTAATGGGTTTAGTGGCACACACCTGCTAAGGAAGTCCGGCCACTCTGCTATTTGACATGCTGGAAGCAACTCAAGGGCAGATATGGACTGGATAGTTCATCGAAATTGTTAGAGGTCCATTAGATTGTGCAGGCGCAGGAGAGAGAAAGTTTCATGGGAACACAGGATGTGGGCAACTGTTAATAACCTAAGATGTCTTAGCAGAGGCTGACTTCTTCCCAGCTGCCTTGGTCTGCCTTTTTAAATATAAAGTCAGGGAAGTGAGATAAAAATGTTATTTTAAGGATTCTTCTGCAAAGAAGAAACTGACATTTTCTTCCATGTTAATCGGTTACTCTCATTGACAGCTATCAGAAATATTATTCAGTGTCATTACACACTGTCTAGTGAGGTTAGGAAAAGGCAAAAGGAATAAGCATCTTTCCTGACAGTGACAGAGAAAAGCTAATTAGGATGTGCGCATGTGCAGGGTGCAGCATCGGGTCATCCTGAAGAGAAGAGTCTGAAGACAGACTCGGTGGGTGTGAATCCTGGCACTACCACCTACTAACTCTTTGATCTTGGATAAGTTACTTAATGTCTCTGTGCCTAGTGTCCTCATGTGTAAAATGGGGATAATTTTACATACCTCATGGAATTGTTGAAAAGATTTAAAGAATTCATGTAAAGTGCTTGGAACAGCAACTGGCACACGAGTCACTCAATATTTATGTTAATGCCATTATTTTGTTTGTGTAGCTTATAAAAAGTAGCAGTATCATTAGGTGACTTCTGATACCTACCAATCTCTATTTATGCCTTTCTTTCACAATTCTCTCTCCCCCACCATATATCCAACTATCTAAACAACCTATTAATCTTTATACATCGATATATAATCTACCCCATCTCACAGGTGTGAAAACTGAGGAACAAAGAACTCTTACTAATTGACAGTTATTTAATTATCTTAACCAGTAATCATTTTAACTGAAAAATAACTGGTTCAGAATAACGTCAATTAAGTTTATGACGAGGTTCATTTCATCAACTGAGCCTGAAGACACAGGCTAACTGTATAATGAGATGTTTTTAAAACTCAGTGTTTCAAATGTCATTAGCAGCCCTCTTCTTACTAGTCTGTTCTTTTAAGAGGCGCACTTTTCATTTTGAAGGAGTTGGGCACACAGCATTTGCAAACACTATGTACCATTATATCATGTCAAGCAGTACCTCTTCATAAGGTGGGGAAAAGAAAAATCAAAATCACCTTTGGAACATTTACAGTCTACACAAATCAAGCACTTGAAACCCTCAAGTGCTGAAACAAACTGGTATGACACATTGTTTCAGAGCACATGCTCTGTAGCCAGGATGCTGAGGAATGAGTCCACTTTGGAAACTTCCTGGCCTGACGATCTTCAGCAAGTTAACTCAACTCTTTTTGTTTAGATTCTTCATCTATAAAATGTGGTAATAACAATTCCCATCTCATAGGGTTGTTGTGAGGATTAAATGAATTAATAAAAGAAATGCACTTAGGAAAATACCTGGCACATAAAAGGAATTCAATATTTGCTATACCTTTTCAGCTTAAAAAACCCTGTCGGTGAAGTTAAACAATGTACAATCATTTATCTAGCTGTGGACTACAAGATCACAGCTCCCACCAGCCTCATTTTGTGCCCCTCTCATTCCTATTCATAAGCCACCTAAATCTTTTTTAGATCCTCAAATATTCTGACTTCTTTCCACTCTCATGGTTTTAGTGTGGTGGTTTCTATTGCCTGAAAATCTCTACCCCTGATCTTCTTACCCTGTAGGTCTCAGCTGAATGTCACCAACTCAAAGCTGGGGTCCTTCGCCATTCCCCACGCCACATGGTCCCTTGTCACACTATGATAGCTGAGTTCATAGCATGTAGCCCAATGCACAGTTGTTTCATTATTTGTTTGTCTTATTTCTTCTGCTCCCCCAGTGAATAGTAAACTCCATAAAAACAGAAAACCTTTCTGTCCTCTTAACCATTTTTTAAAGATGAGTAGGTGAAATCCAAGTATAAATTGTGGATAAAATTGAACCCGACTGTATTATTTTTCCCTTAGAGTTAAATATCAAACTTCTAGGCCCTGACATAATATCATTTTTACTCCATTGTCCCAAATATTTTATGAAATAGCGGCATAATGTACTTGAAAGTCTCTAAGTGGATCAACTCAGGTGCACAATACACCAAGTCCTAAAATCCTGAGCTAAAAAGGATCATAGATGTCTCATAGACCAACGTGTCCATGTTACTGCTGAGAAAGCAGAGTCTTGATGCAAAGGGATGACTTGTCGAATGCCATATAGTTTTTCAGAGTCACAATTGGAAAAAAGCTAGATCTTCTTTCTCCTTGTGCAGTGCTTTTTCCAAATCATCAGTGTTTTTTAAAAAATCTATTTTCACAGCTAATTGTCTTTCATTATCTGATGCCAGAATCACTGAACTAGCTGCCTAACCTGTCTACCTAACCATTTCACCTCAGAGATACATTAGGGAGGTTTCTACCATTTAAAAACATGCATTTGGTAGAAATGTGATTCAATATGGTAATTATAATTTATCATTATAGGGGCAACTATGGAAAGTCAAAGTAAGAGTTCTCTGTTGAGTACTCACTATGAGCCCAATCCTGTTTTTGGTGTGTTATATGAGTTAACTTAAGGAATCTTCACAACTGTGTGGGGCAGGTACTATCACCATGTATATTTCACAAATGCAGAAACTGAGGCACTACTTGAACAACATTGCAAGGTTCTCCAGTAGAGCAGGGATTTAAACCTTGGTGTTCTTTCCAGGGAACATTCTCCTAACTACAGTGTTGCCCTGCCCTACTCAAAATGGAGTGGTATGGGGTATGGTAAAGAGTGGGACTTCTTAAAGAACGTTGTATCGGGCTGGCCCCTTGAAAGAGCTAACAGATCCTTAGAATTCCCTCTGGCCAATCTTTCTCCTATAATGATTTATACAGTAGCTCATTCGGACTGGGAGTTCCTTTTCCTTTTTCCTGCACATATTCATGCTTATGTCTAGCAAATTTGGAGAGGCCTCTTCCTCTTTGTTCAAACTTTTACTTCCCCCACCAGATCAGATTTTGTGGTGGCAGCTCCAAACACTTTTTCAACAGGGTACAAAGATTGACATCAGAGTAAGCCTGTGACTTTGCCTAATTTCTTGTGTGAGGCTATGTTTATCTATGACAAGACAACTAGCTCATAGTGGTCATGGCCATGCTTCTCTTCAACCCTCAGTTTTCATGGCAGCCCCCAGTGATGTCTGGAGAACTAAGCTAATGCTCATGCCCCTGTTCCCACTGCATGTAGGTCACACATTGTTCAGTGCAGATGAACTCCTTCATCATGGTTAATTTTTGTGTCAAATTGACTGGCACATAGAATTTGCCGCCTTTGTCCTGCCTGACTCTTTGAGACGAACATCTCATCTCATCTTTTCCTGCCCCTGGACTGGGATTTATGCCATTGGTTCCCCTGGTTCCTCAGGCCTTCGGACTTGGACTGAATTACACCACCAGCTTTCCCAGACCTCCAGCTTGCAGATGGTGGATAGATACTGGGACTTTTCAGCCTCCATGATTGCGTGAGCCAATTCCTCATAATAAATCTGTCTGTCTATCTATCTATCCATCCATTTATCTAATCTCTGGAGAACCTTGACTAATACATCCTGGGATCTTCTTCCTGTTTCATATCCCAAACACAAACCTAAGCATGAGCTCTTGCTCACCTCTGTGCTTCTATTCGTTTTAGGGTTCATTGAGATGCCAATCATTACAAATATATTTTCTTATTAATAATATCTTTTAAAATTTTGTATAAGTTTGCCATAGAGGAGGGGTATTGAGTCAGATTTCTCAGTAAAAACATTTTGCCATCTTAGCTGAATTTTACATAATCTTGATTTGCAGGGTACAATGCTCTTTTTGCAGACTTTATCTCAGTTAATCATAAGAACCTGGTAGATTAGATATTTCTGTTTTAAACTTATAAATGAAGATACTGACTTAGACATTTTATAATTAAGCCTGCAGAGAGATATGGCTTGGGCTTGAATATGTCTCTTTTTTACTATTAAGCTTAAATCCGAATGGTCAAGAGCAGGGAGTAGGAAGTCAGACGGGAGATTACATTCAGACGCCACTGCCTATTATTGTGAGACCACAGACATTCCCACTCAGCACCGCAGTTTTCTCATCTGAGAAATGGAGCAATAAATTTTACAACAAATCATTGCTTATGAGACACATTAGCACAATGCTGGGAATTTTGCAAACGTTCTCTAAATGGTCATCATTATTAGGTTTTACAGCTAGTTATCTCTCCATTGCCCATAATTGGGTTAACTTTCCAATGCAGCCTGGAGTTAAAGTATGTTAACAATCTGAAATGACAAATGTGAAATGCTCTTGAAACTAATATCTATCTATTTTCTGTCATTGTTCCAGAATTGAGGAAATTTCCCTCTGCCTTTTATTGGCTCTAAAGTAGTAGGGTTGGTTTGTGAGCCTGAGAAATGCAGATTTATGTCAGGATTGGATGTTGGGTCATAAGAGGTTATTTGATAGTCAATGAGGACATTCACTGCCTCCCCTGATTTCCCATAAGATTTTATGAAAGCTGATCATATTTTATATTACTAGTAAATCTTCAAATGATCATGTGGGACAGATTCGAAAAGAGTGGTTTCATAGTGCATGTTTTCCTATAAGTTCTCTTGTTTCTCAGCTAACAGTGATGAACAAGTCTACTGTATATTTCTCATGGTCATTAATGGTACTCATGTTTGTATTTTTGAGAGACTTCCCGTAGACTAGAACAATGTTCTTAACTTTAACATGTATAAGAATCACAGAGGCTCTGGTCAAATGCAGGCTCTGATTCTGCATTTTTAACAAACGCCCAGGTGATGCCAATGTGCCCAGTTTATAGGTAAAACTTTAAGTAACAAGATTTTGATAATTCCCTAAGCTGAATAAGAGCTTTAAAAATATGCGAATTCTTGGTGCCTACTCTCAGAGATTATGATGCAGTAAGACTGGGACCAGATGGCTATATTTTTGAATATCTGCATGAGTAATTCTGATAACATGACTTACTTTGGAACTGCCAAAATATATTCCAATTATGAGTGTTTCAATTGATCTGGATCTAGTCTACCTTTGCAGCTTACTTTCTATATCTTGTCCCTAGTTTATACTGTAATGATATCAAATTATTTACAATTCCCTGGATATACTATCTCTTCATGTGATGTTTCTTTTGCTTAAACACATTATATTTCACTTTGTTTATTGAGGAAATGAATTATTCTTAAAGATATAGCACCAGTATTACCTCCTCCAGGACACCTCCCCTGATGTTCTTAGTCCAGGAGTTCTCATATAAGGGAAAATTTGTCTCCCTCCCCCTTTAGGGACATTTTATAATTTCTGGAGACAGTTTTGATTGTCACAAGGGGAGATGTGTTGCTACTGGTATCTAGTGTATAGAAATCAGCAGTGCTGCTAAATGTCTTGCAATACATAGAACAGCCCACACAACAAAGTATTATCTAGCCATAAATGTCAATCGTACTGAGGTTGAGAAATCCTGCTCTGGTCTGAATTAGATTCCCATCTTTTAGGTTTCCCCTGATTGATTCTATTGTATTACTTATCACTATTAATTTTTTATTGTCTATTTTTCTGTTCCCAGCAATCTGTTCGGTCCTAAGGTGAGGGATTGCCCCTTTGATCTCTATTTTCTCACAATATACACACAAATTCTGAAAAAAAAATGAGTAAATAGATCCTTGAATGGATAACAAAATTAGCAAATAAATTCATATGCAGTGTTTTGTGTTGGGCAGATGGGCTAACCTAAGCATCTAGACAGATTCATGGCTCTGGCTGGGGGTAAGATGTTACTTCGGCCTGAAAGGCATAATATCAAGTAATCAATCACCAACTGTAGAGTCAACCTCCTAAGGGGGATAAAAAACTCTCCATTTATTGTTTGCCAATTGAAAGGAATACAATTGACTCAAACCAGCTGGCTTTGGCCTCTCAGAAAGGCTGTGACCCATTTCATCAGTTTGGAATGCATCCGTGACTTTGAAGGTAGATCAGGAAGGATGGCAAGCATGGACAAAGTCAGCTAGACCGGCCGTCTTCCATTCAAAGTGTTTGATGTTAGAGACACAACGATTAAAAAAGAAAAAGCTATGTGAGTGGGGTCAAGGGTAAGAGTAGGAAGATGGGTTACTCTTTATGATTTCAAAATCTGACAAACTGTGTTTGGTTTGGAAAGACCTGAACAGCCTCGCATAACTCAGTCTGTGCTCCATTTCATCAAAAGAGTGGGGAAACAATGAAATCTGCAGTTCCTGTCTTCTGTCTGTCATCTAAGCTGTTCCAGGGATAGTAATCCTGGGTAGTGTCTTTCAGTTGGAGCCATTTCCCTGGAGAAATGGAGTTATTAATAAGATATACATTGAAAACTCAAATACTTTCTCCTACCTGTTTTTGATTTTCCCTCTTCCTGATGCAATTTCACTGATCTCTTGGAAACTAGGCAATCAAGGGAAGCTCTCCACTGCTCACGCTTTCCAAACTTACTCCACAAATTGAACTGCTACGTTATGTACAAAACTCAGGTAGAGAAGATTGGAGAGGAGATTGGTAGAGGAGATTTTCTGTGTGGGATATTCATCCTGAAGAGCACATATTAATTGCTTTATTTTTTCCTCACCTTACCTTAGTGATTCACTCACCTTTCCATTACTCAAAATAGCATTGCTTCCATTATCTTAATTTCAAGCATCTTTTCTTTCCTCATGCCTTTAGTATTCATTCTCTTTAATAACTTAATATTCTCTGAGTCCTCTAAAACACAGAAGCCACTGATGCTTTATTTTATTCTTATCCTTTTCTCATGACCTCACTATCATCATTGATTCAAAGTTCTACTACTCATCCCATTTTATAACCCCTCGGTCCCTCTACAGATCTCTCCCTTTATTGTATCAGCCTGGCAGAACACCAGCCCTGGTTAATTCTAGCCTTCTTCCTTTTCTATGCATACATCCAAACATCAGAAGGTGCCTGGAAGTAGCTCCTCTTCCCCTCCTCCTACCCTCACATACACACACAGAGGCGTATTCATGTTCGGTAGTTTTCTTTCAGCTTTGTGACCACTAACCTTGTGCCTCCAAATACTGCTTCAAAATCAACTCAACTCTCTAGACAGGGGTTGGCAAATGTTCTCTGTAAAGGGCCAGATAGTAAGTAATTTAAGCTCTGGGGGTCATACAGTCGATGTCACATTTGGCAATCATAGCAGGAAAGCAGCCCTAGAGAGTACACAGAGGTGGCTGCCTTCCAGCAAAACTGTTTACAAAACAGGCGGTGGGCTGGATTTGGCTCACAAGCTATAGTTTGATGATCCTGCTCTAGACGATTCAATCATCTGTCCTAGATGGCTATATCTTCTCTCTTTTCTCAAAACTTCTATACTTACTCCCCATCCCACGCCAAGTCTTTGCCATTAACCTTGCTCTCTGTTTTGTGAAAACATTTAAAGTGTCAAAGGGGAAGAATCACATCTTCCATTTTTCCTGGATGTGAGCCCATTTTACTCTGCATCCCTCCTGTAACTGTGGATGAAATGCCCGTGGTTCTTTCCGAGGTCAAGTCCGCCTCTTGTGAACTGGATCCTATCCCCTCTCCTCTGCTTAGGGAAATGGTCTAGCAATACACTCCTCTCTTTCCTACACTATTAATTTTTTCCTCTCTGCTGGACTATCATTTAACATGTAAATATGCAATAACAGCCATCTAAATAAAGGAAAGAAAATAAAAAGATGAAGGAAAAAAACAGACCCCTTGACCTCACATTCCTCTTTAGCTACAGTCCCATTACTTTGTTCTCCCTACAGTAAATAATAGTGAGTTGTTTATCCTCATTATCTTCCTTATCTCTCCTCCTGTTCTTTCTTGAACCCACTCCCATCAGATTTCTATACCTACCATGCCACTAATGCAACTCAATACAGTTGACCTACCCCAGTTACTTTCTCATTTCTGTTGTCTCCAGTATTCACTATTTCAATCTTCATTTTAGTCCATATCTCAGTCACATATAAGACAATTGATATTAGGTTATTAAGTATGAAATATCCTATTTCCTTACATCCTTAGCTTGGCAGTTGCCATCTCTGACATTTCACTTTGACACTTGTTGTTTTATGTTTATGGTGAAGGTACATCCTCAGTCTTTCAAATGCCCATTTTAGATTGTGATTATCTTTCAAATTTTTTTTTTGAGCAGTTTTTGTGAAAACATGGATAAGTCAAAAACTCGTGCTATTTTCGAATATGAATTCCATTGTGGAACCAGTGCAGCCCAGACAGCTCGAAATATCAACAAAGTGTTTGGTAAGGATGTGGCTGATAAACGCACAGTATGTCGATGATTTGAGAAGTCCCATTCTGGTGATTTTAATCTTGAAAATCAGCCACGTAGGTGACCTGAGACCAAGGTGGATAATGCTGAAATGAAAGCTGTAGTGGAATCAAATCCATCTCAACCTACACGTGAAATAGCAGCAAGGTTTGATGTTACTATTCCGCCAATATTGGACAATTTAAAACAAATCAGCAAGGTAAAGAAGCTGGACAGATGGGTTCCACATGAATTAAAAGAGCTTCAGAAGACAGATTGTCTGGAAGCTTGCCTTTCTTTGCTGTCCCAGCATAAAGGTGAACCATTTCTGCAATGTATTTTTATGTGTGATGAAAAATGGATTCTTTTTGACAATCTCAGATATTTGGCATAATGATTGGATAAAGAGAAAGTGCCAAAACACAGTCCAAAACTGATGCATCAAAAAAAAGCTAATGGTGTCTGGCGGTCCAACAGTGGCATTACCTGCTATAGCTTCATGAAACCTGGTCAATCGATTACAGCGGATGTCTATTGCAAACAATTGCATGAAATGATAAGGATGCTTATGACTAAGCAGCTGACCCTGGTCAATACAGACAGGCCAATCCTTTCTCAAGACAACACTCAGCCACACATCACACAAACAACACTGCTCAAACTACAGAAGCTGGACTTTGAAATTCTCTGTCATCCACTGTATTCACCAGACCTTGCATTGACTGATTACCACTTCTTCCAGGGTTTGGACCACTTCTTGCAAGGAAAAATATTCAATTCTCAACAAACTGTGAAAAACACCTTTTGCGATTTCATTGCCACTCACTATTCATGCTTCTTCACTGCTGGCACAAACAAGCTATTGTTAAGATGGCAAAACTGTGTCGATAGTTTAAGTGCATACTTTGATTAATTGTACTGCTTCTTATTTGAGATATAATAAACTCCACTTTTGATTCAGAATTGTACATTTCATATTTAATGACCTAATAATAACCTCTTCTTTGCCACATTGCCTTCATGTGGCTCCTGGGATTTGTTTTCTCTTTTTGCCTCTGGCTGTTCCCTCTCTGGCTCATGATTTCATGGTGTGCAGGTCAAATGCCATCTTTTCAGAGATCTTCCCTGATTACCCTGCATAAAACAGCAATACAACCAGTATTCTCCCTATCCCTCCGATCTGCTTAATTTCATCATAGTACTTATGGCCATAAAACTTATTATAGATTTATATATGTTTGTGTGCATTGTCTCCACTCCCAACCACTAGAATGTAAGCTCCATGAGTACAAGGGTTGTGTTCTGTTCATTGTTGCATTCCCAACAGTGAACAGAATAGGAGCATGGTTTCTGGCATGTGGTAGACACTCAATAAACAATGTTGAATGAACGAATGAATCTTTTAAAGTTCTTATACACACACAATGATATAAGATGCTCATAATCACCTCCTGAGCATGTTATCCTCTTTTTACTGCAGAAAAGTCTAAAGCTCAAAATGGTTAAGTGATCTGTACAAAATCATATCACAGATGAGAGGCAATCCACTTCATTTTATTTACTTTTTTTTTTTTTTTTTTTTTTGAGAAATGGCCAGCCAGCCTCTGTTTAATATCTCAGATATAAGATCTTGGAAGAAGCTTATCTTATTCCACCCCTGAGGGGCTCCATCTATTAGAAATTTCTGACCTGATGTTCTTTCTCTATCCCCTACTCAATCTGATCAAAATTCAGTATTTTTACCACAATTATCCAAGTCCATCTTTTAAAAATATGTGTGTACATTACCTGAATTTTCTCAAGCTCTTTCTGCTGTATTTATTTCCTTTATTTACTATATAAGCTAGTTTTTTAAGTACCTAAAAGATGTTACCACCTTGGTAGAGCATTCACCAGTGTCTTCAAATTGTGAATTTCTTTTCTGTGTTTCCATAGTACTGCACAATCCTCATCACAGTGCTTGGCACTGCAATTTCTAATTGCAGGGCTATAGCAATGCAATGCCAGTGAAACTTAATTTTGTAGAGTCAGGCATTATAATTGGCACATTACCTATATGATTTCGTTTAATCCTCACATGCCCATTTTATAGGTCAAGAGAAGGGGAATAAGAGAGCGCAATAATGTCTCCATGGCAACCAAAGCTATTAAACATCAGAACTTGGACCCACCCACTCCCAAGTCTCCTTGACTCTAATGCCCATGCTTTTAACTGCTATGTCATGTTCACAATAATTCTGAGGGAAGGAAGGAAAAAGTAAACAAACAGAAAAATGAATAAACACCACATCCACCTTTCATCATTTGATTTAGCCTTGCCTGATGGAGAAATAGAGAATAATTATGTCCATTCTCTAAATAATGATCTTGTCAATCTTTGAAGAGAACAACTGTGATCTCACTGGGTGTCTTTGGCAAGATTGTCTCATTGTCTTGGCCACTTCTAGGCTCCCTGACTTTCAGCTGGCTAGTATTTGCAGACATCCCAGTGTAAAAAGGGGCCTTTATAAGCCTACATGTGTGATCTCTGACTATAATGGGTTTGAGTCAGAAGAGTATAGGAACAGTAGTTAAGGGTCGGGGTAGCCATTAGTGGTATCTGGCTCCAGCACCCACTGGCTGTCTGCTTTTTGTTCAGTGACTTCACCTCTATATGAATCAGTTTCTTCATCCATAGAATGGGGTTAATATTGTGCCTCACAGATTATTAAGAGGATTAAACTAGTCAATATCTGTAAAGTGCTTGAGAAAGAGCCTGGTACACAATAAACTCTATTTAAGTATTTGCTAAGTCAGTTGGATTTCTCCCTGCCTCCCTTGCATCTGACCTTAATGACGCAGTAACAGAGACACTGGGCTTTGCGGTGGGTGATGTTAATACTCCCTTGGAGAGAGCACAGCAGAGACAACAATTTAGACTTCATCTCCCTGGGGCTGGTAATTTCTTCTGACTGATTTGACCTGTCAATTCAGAGAAGAAAAAGAAAAAGAAAAAAAAAAACTTCCAAATACCTAGTCAGTTCAGTTAAACATCAGTTTGGCTGTGCATTTTACATTGAGCTGACTGGCAGTTTGCCTGAAGAGATCAAAATGGACTTTTTTTTTTTTTTTTTTGGCATCACCTGGACACAGGTTGTGAACCAACAAATGCATTTTGAATTTAGGGAAATGGAGTCTGTGATGACTGTGCTCAGGGCCATGACTCTAGGGCATGGAGAGGAAAATCATCAGGCTAAGCTAATTAGGCTCCTGTTTGTGGCCAAACGTTAAGACTGACGGACTTGAAGTCCTGAATTGGCTTTGCTTTCTGTTTTTGGCAGTATTGTAGATGTAGGTTTGCCTAGCTGCTGCATGCTGTGTGGACCCAAGGATGTGACTGCTGTTCTCTATAAGTATGAATGAGAGAGCTTCCCATCTGAGCTTTGTCACCTCCATCTTTTTTGGTTCTTCTCCCCAGTGCATATCATGAAAACTTAATAAATGAGCTCTGAGTGAATGCTGCATGGTGCTGTGCAATGAATGTGCATCAAACCAGACTAAGGCTCAGAGGTTGGACAAGATCACATTAAGAGACATGGATGATCCAAAAGCAGACTCTACTTTTGGGAGAACAGTATAATTAAGAAAGTCACAGTTGCTCTTTCTGAGAATTCTTCTTAAACAGAACCCAATGACATTTCCAACTGCTGGGCCCCTTTAGGAGGAAATTTGTTAATTTCCAGCTGAGCAGCACTTGACAGGCGAGGTTGGCATCCCTCAAAAACACAGACTGAAGTGTGGTCATGTGAGTGTTTAATGGCTTCTGGCCTCTAGTCACTATAATCATCTGCCATTAGGTATAAATGGTGACCAGCCAATTCCTCTGTTGATGAAACACTCCAAGCACGAGAGAGCTTCATCTTCCCCAAAACTCCAGCCAATGCTACCTTTTATTTATGAGGCTTTGCAGGCACACTGTCCTGTGAGAAATGGTTGGACCCTCAGTAGAAGTGCACAGAAGCCTATAGGGGAAGCCTTTACCCATCTCCTCTCATTTTTCTCATCAAATGCCTTTCCCTGAACAGGTATTTCCTTTATTGTTTTTTTCCTACTGATGTGGTGATATCTACACCCTTGCTGCTCAAAATGTGTCACCCTGAAAAACAGTAAGTGGGAACCTGTTAGAAATGTAGAATCCCAGGGTCCACCCCAAACCTATGAAGTGACAATCCTCATTCTTACAAGATGATCTTATCGCACTTCAAAGTTTGACAAACACCGTACTGGAACTGTAGTTCCCACAGAATTTTAGACAAGGAGTTGATTTTTAGCTAGTAAGTTAGATAATTTTAGGTTTCTTAGAAATTGGGCTTCATCTAATACTGAATGACACAGCTATGAGAATTGCCTTTCCAGTTCTCTTTCAGTCCTCCTGTTTAGAGAGAGTTTGAGTTCTAAGCTAGTTGTTTTAATACTTCTTTAATACTTATGCCTATCCCTTTCCACAAAGAAAGTGCAGGCTCAGCACTCTTTGGCAATCAGCAGTAGTTACCTATAATTTAGTAATATTGCTTACTTTTCACTCATTTTTATATATATACTCTCTATTTGTAGCAAATCTAGAAGCTTCTTCTTCAATGGGATTGGTATAACATCTAATGTATAAACAAATTTAATTTGTTAAAAATATGAGTTGGTTTCATATGGACATTTTAAGTAAATAATGTGTAACTGTGGTGCACAGATAAAACAAAACTCACATGGATGCCATTTAAAAGACTGTAGTCAAGCACGCATTGATTTAGAATCTGAAATTAGACTATGGCTTATGCTAGTGCTTCTCAAACTTTAAATTTTAACCAACTGAGGATCTAGTTAAATAAATATTTTGATTCCATAGGCCTGGAATGGGATATGGGACCTGAGATTCTGCACTTCCAACAAGTTCCAGGGTGGTGTTAGGTAGTAGTCCCATTATTTCTGTGGGTACATTGTATGGCAAGGTTCTAAGGAAAAGGACCCCCAAAAGGCCTTCAACCACTATGTGCAGAAACTCTTCTTATATTAATAGCTCTTTTGGATCCAATCAAGTTCACCAAGGGATTACACTGTGGCACAAGATCAACACACTAGTAATTAAGGCATTGCCTGCCCATGTTCTCTCTAGCAATGGTTCTTAAAATTTAGTGTTTTTCAGACTCCCCTGGAGTATTTGTTAAACCAAAGATTTTCGGGCCCACTCACACAGCTTCTGACTGAGTAGGTCTCAAGAATGGCCTGAATTTGCATTTCTAACAAGATTCAGAAGGTGGTGATGTTACTTGTCCAGGGACTGGGCTTTGAGAACCATTGGTCTCTATCCACATGGATCCCTGTTAAAATCTGTGGTGGTGATGGGGAACAGGCAGAGAATCAAGTTCCCTAGCCAAACATCACCTCAATTTCACTAAACTCTTGTCAGATCCAATAAACCATAGGTCCTTCTGGAGCCAAAAACCAAACAAGTAGTGGAATCAGTGGGAATTTATATGATTCTTAGAAAGTGTGGGCAAGCTGCAACATCCTGGCCAAGATGCCCACATCAAAGCCTTTTGCACAGACACAATATTTTTGGTTTAGTAAATGAGACAGGAATATTTGAAGTCTAAAAAGATGGCTTGTACTGAAGAGCGAGTTGGTGATAATTCTAGGAATGCTGTGTGAATGGATGTAGACTTGAACTTTCTCTGCATACACCTTTATGCTCATTATCTATCTCCAAGTCTTTGCAGCTGCTATCCTCTCAACCAGGAGTGGCATGGCATCTCCTCTTCTTCATATGCCTTCAGTCCAATGACACCTCCTCCAGAAATTCTTCCATGAACATCAGCCTGGCTGAGTTAGGTGCTCTTCTTTCTCAATGTTCCAAAAATACTCTATGAATGATCTTACTATTCCATTCCCACATTCTTTTGTAACTGTCTGCATATGTACATCTTTGTATTTCCAACATCTAAGAAAATACCTGTGGCATATAGTGAGCATGGATTAAATGTTGAAAGAATACACAAGAAAGAGAAATGATCCAATTTCAAATTTTAAAACCAGGCTGGTCCTGTTATTTCATTAGATTATCTAAAAGTCTAGGTCAGCAGAGGGTAACTCTCAGTTTCCTTCTGAATAAGATTAGAGATACAAATTCAGAAATAGTTAAAAGAAAAACATGTAACAATAAATATCTACACCCCCTAAATTTGTTGAAATTAAAAAGAGAAAAAAAAAACACAAAGTTTTCCTAATTGCAAAGGGGAGATAGGTTCACTTGAAGGAGTATGAGGAAAGAACAAAGTAATAATTACTATGCTACTGTCCAGAGATAACTATTGTCATATTTAGGTATATGTCTATTATGTCTTCTTTGTCAATAACAGAGTTGCGTGTGATGTATATTTTTACTGAAATCACAAAGCATATGCAATTTGCCTCTCATTTTTTCATCTATCATTATACAGTTCTAGAATTTGTGCCCATGTAATGACATATTCTTTTCCAACGTACTTTTTGTGAATAGAGTAAAATTCCATCATACAAAGAAAGATTTCCAATCATCAATGCTACTAAAACTTTGGGCTGGATAATTCACTGTGGTAGGGGACTGTCCTGTGCATTGCAAAATGTCTACTGGCATGTCTGGACTCTAGAGCTTCTTCCCCTCTAGAAGCGAGAACTAAAAAAATCTCCAGACATTGCCAAATGTCCCCTGGGGTACAAAATCTCCCCCAGTTGAGAACCACTAACAAGGAAGAATCATAATGCATATGTCCATTATTCTGTTGATGGACATTTCAGTTTTTTCCTTTCTTTTTTTTTTTTTTTTTTTGGTAAAATATATTCAACTTCAAAGAATGAGTGTCCCTTTCTCTCTCTCTCTCTCTCTCTCTCTCTCTCTCTGTATATCCCTCTCCCTGTTTCCCTGTTTCTACCTTAATTTCTTTCAATCTTCTTCAGGCTGGTAATTTTTAATTGACCAAGTGAAAGAGTTGTCCAAGATTAAGAAGAATAACTGTGATGGAGTCAGTGTGGGGAGGGTTGCTGACCAGCTGTGCAAAATGCTTTATTGTGTGGTGGGTATATCCGTGTGAGAGTGCCTGGTTCAGAAGAAATAGTGCCAGGACAACTCAGCACCAACCTATGTTATAAATATTTTCTTTCTCATATTTCTTTCATCCTGATATGTCTCATAAGAGCATTTGTTTTCTAAGGCTCCATTTTATTTCTTTTATGTATAAAGTGTTAACAGCATAATAATTATAAATAATTTAGAAAGCTGTTATGAGGATTAAATGGAAAAATACCTGAGGAATGTGCTATTACAATGCCTGGGCCAATAAATATTAACAGCCAAATAAATAAACTTTATTTAAGAACAGGAAGAAGGCTAGTGTGGCTGGAGCCTCTTGGATGGGTGGGAAGGAGGTAGCAGGTGCAGTAGCAGACAAGGAACCAGGGGCCAGACCATATAGAGTCTT
>RJWJ010019235.1:0-30590 GCA_004363605.1 Indri indri | reverse complement strand
ATGCTTTCATTGGAGAACTGCCTTTCACATGTTCCATTATTTTCACTTTATCCTTGATAATTGTTCCAATAGTCGGGAGACTGAAGCCTAATGCTTTCCCAATGAATGACAGCATCTGGCCTTTTAATGAATGCTTAATCATTTCTACCTTCATTTCCATTGTAATCACCTTTCTCTTCACCGCAGGCTCACCTGGACTTGCAGTGCACTTTCACTTTTTAGGAATGGTCATCAGGCATGGTCACAGACTCAGAAAATTGAATTTAAAAGTTAAGACAAAAGCGATGCTGTATGTAAGTGACCATATAAACAATGAGACCAGCCGCTGGCATAAAGATGCTGTGTAGACGAACTGCTTACTTCATGTGGCTTTGTTTGCATGTGCAGAAGAAACTAGTTTCTGAATTATTAGTTTAACTATTTAATTATAAATTATCTTTACAGGGAGGACTGACAGCCCATTTGTAAGTACAGAATGCCATACGTTGGGTCATCTGTAACTGGGGACTGCTGTAGTCCATCACATAACATCGTGAGAATAATATACCTATTTCATAGATTTACATTGACGATTAAATTGGAAAATTCAAGTGAAAGCTGTTGGCATAATGTCTGTCAGAGAAGACATTCAATCTTTTAAATCTTCTTTCCTTCTCAGTGGTTAAAGCGTTAATGTTAGATGTTAGGTCCCCAATAAGATATCAAGAGGCCACCACACTTTCTTCTTCCCTCCCATTGTCCCAGAGTAACCACCTAAAGACGCTGAATCAAAGTCCATGAAGGAGACTTGGGTCCCAACTTCTGCTCCTAAATCATCTGCAAACAGGCTTTTTCCCCCTCCATTCTCCTGCAGTTGCTCCCTGGAAAGCAACTGCTATTGGAGAGTAATTGGGTACCATCTATCAAAACGTAAGATAGACACACACACTGTGAACCATTACATCTCTAGGTTGGAATCCATCCAATGGAAATCCTTTCACATGTGCCAAAAGGGAGATGTACAAGGTTATTTACAAAAGTACTGTTGGTAAGAGAAAAACTGTTAGGGATTGCATTCGTGAAGACTCTGACAGATTGTCTGCAAATTCAGCAGCACAGCCCATCATCTATACTCTCTCCTAAAATACAGGGGAAGAGCCTGGGAACTATCCTTCTCCAATTCCAGAGCGCCAGCAGATTGTGCCAATAAAAATCACTTGAGTGAGATTTGGAATACGAAAGAGTAAGATAAGCCATTATTCTCTGGCACTGCCGAGGACAGGAACAAGGGCATTGGCAAACAGCAGGATGAAGACCTGGAGTTTTGCCAATAGCCTTCAGGCCGCCTCCTGCGAATTAAACCCTTTTATACCACAGGCAGCGGAGATGTGCAGCATCAGCTTACCTGTTCTGCCTGCACTTCCAGATCTCTTGATTAGCAAGTAATGAACTTGTCTGACATTTGCCAGCCTTGCCCTTCCAACCATTGCATATGCCTCTAATTTCTTGCATTAAATCTTTTCTCACTTAAAATACTCGGAATGCCTTCTGTTTTTCTGACAGAAGTCTAACTGATACCTATATACAGGGAGATAATTCCCAGTGAGTTTGCCATTTCTGCATAACCTCTGAACAATGAGCATTGACAGCTTTGTCAAAGCTTCTCCATGACAGGGAACAGATCTGTTTACCTTCCAGGATACTAAAGCTAAAGTCTCCCTCTCCTCCCCAGGGGCATTCCAGAATGAAAAAGACAGTGTCTCCCTCCAGGAGAAAGGTCAGATTTGTTCACTGAACAGGGTAACGAAGATGAAATTTCCCTGTGTGGCAAATCTGGGAAGGTTTGTTATCAGTCTCCTTGTAAGACTAGGGTGCTCCTCCTCTGTGACAAAGAACTCTAAGTGCATAATATTCATCTGCACTCTTTTGCGTACTGCTCCCATGGGACTTGGGGAAGGGGAAGCAGGAGAACCGATGCAAACATAAAGATTACGTTGTTTGCTTTGCCATAAGTAATAAACTGTCTAAATCTACCTGGGCTTATTGTTTCTTTATCAGGCAAATCCATGAAAATGTGGTGAGCTAACCTAGCAGTTGCTTGCTGTTTAGAAACTACTTGGCCAACTGACAATGTAATGGAATGTCATGCATGCATTAAAATTAATAAGATTAATGTACTAAGATTGAAATTGGGGCAATAATATAGCCTGATTATAAGGCAGAGATTGTCAAATTCAATCATGTGGCAAGATCTAACTATATGGTGCCTATAAAAAAAAACTTAAAATATGAGTCATAGTTTAAAGATAAAATGATGAAAGAATATATACAATGCAAATTCTAAGCAAAAGAAAGCATATGAGGCTGTATCAATAAGAGCCAAAATAGATTTCCGGGAATATTACCAGGTATTAAGAAATTTATTTCATATTGATAAAAGGGATTTTTAGTTCAAGAGGACAGAACAATTTTAAAGTATGTTCTCAGAAAAAATGAAATTAAAATAAAAATTGGTAATAGAAAAAATCTCTGGATAACCTCCAAATGTTGGGAAAACAAATAACATACTTTAAAATAACCCATGGGTCAAACATGAAATAAAATGAAAAGTAGAAAGTATATTGAACTGAATTAACATAAAAACACAACATATAAAAATTTGTGGGATGTTTCAAAAGCAATATTGTGGAGAAATTTAGAGCACTAAACATCTATATTAGCGAGAAAGAGAGATAAAGAAAAGGAAAGGTCTTGAATAAAAGCATTCCACTTTCATCTTACGAAAATGAAAAAAGAAGAGCATATCAAACCTAATGCGAGTAAAAGAAAAAAAATAGTGTATGTGAGAACGGAAATAAATAAATAGTTAGCAGACAAATAGAGAAAGTAAATGTAACCAAAAGTATACCTGATAAAGGACATGTATCCAGAATACATAAAGAACTCTGAAATATCGGTAAAAATATTTCTTCATATGGGTAAAAGATCTGCACGGATACTTCATCAAAGAAATACACATATGGCAAAAAGCTATGAAAAAGTGTTCAACAGTAGGGAAACGCAAATTAAACAGAAATACTACTACACACAAATTAGAAAGGCTAAAATTAAAAAGACTGGCTATACCAAGCGTTGGGTAGGAAATCTCTCATATGCCGCTGGTGGGAATGTAAGATGGTACAACCACTTTGAAAAACAGTTTGGCAGTGTCTTAAATATTCAAATCTGCCCATACCATATGATTTTAGTCCTAGGCATTTACCCAAAATAAATAAATATGTATATGTATATATTTATATATGTATATATTTACATTCATGTTCATAGAAGCTTTATGTGCCTTAACCTCAAACTATTTAAACAAAAACAACCCACACTTCCATCAGCAGGTGAATGAATAAGCTGAGTTTTATTCACATATGGAATACTGCTCAAAAATTATAATGAATGGACTATTTTATATACTGCAGTGTATAAGAATGTCAAAATAATTATGTTCACTGAAAAAAGCCAGACAGACTACATACTGCATGTATATAAATGTTTCTGTTCATATAAAATTGTAGAAAATGCAATGCATAGTGACAGAAAGCATATCAGTGGTAGCCTGGGGTAACAAAAGAAGGAACTAGGGGGAGGTTTACAAACAGCACAAGAAAATTCTGGGACAGTTATCAACAAAACGGCCAACGAGAAGTGCCTAGTGCTCATGACTCTCCCACAAAAAAGGATCAAAATAATAAATAAGCAACTGCCAGTAGCCACGACATTCCTTCATCCCTGAGGCTCTGCCTTCATTGCACCACACTCCCACAGGAGGTAGTACAACGTTCCCCAAGCAAAATGCTACAGCTCCCTCCCGCTGAAAACAAACTGTTTTGGAGGCAGTCCATCGGCCAATCACAGTGGCTACTGCACACCACACCCTTCTGTGCCTAGGCCCAGCAAAGCAGCTATGCTTCCGCCCACCTCCTCCCCAGCAAACCTTCAATTTCGCCTAGCCCCTCACAACCAGCCCCCCAGAACTGAAGCTTCAGCCAGGAAGAGCAACTGCACCTGAGAAGATTCAAATAAATAAAATAGGAAATGAAAGTGGAGAATTTAAAACAGATGCCTCAGAAATAAAAAGGATCATAAGAGACTATTATGAATAATTATATGCCAACAAATTGGATAACTTAGAGGAAATGGATAAATTCTTAGAAAAATACAACTAAGATTCAGTCAGGAAGAAATAGAAAGCCTGAACAGACCAATAGCAAAGAAGAGATTAAAGTAGAAATCTAAAACCTTCCAACAAGGAAAAGCCCAGGACCAGATTTCTTCATAGCTGAATTCTACCAAACTTTCAAAGAATCATTGCCAATACTTTTAAAACTCTTCCCAAAAATTACAGCTAGAAGGAATACATCAAAACACATTTTACAAGGCTAGCATTACCCTGATATATAAGCTAGACAAAGACACCGTAAGAAAAGAAAACTACAGGCCAATTTCTCTGATAAACATGGATGCAAAAATCCTCAATAAAATTTAACAAACTGAATTCAACAACACATCCAAAAGATTATGCATCATGACCAAGTGGGATTTATTCCTGGCATGTAATTCTTGTTTAACACATGCAAATCAATTTCAATGTGATATAGCACATTAACAAAATGAAAAGTAAAAAACACATGATCCTCTCAATTGATGCAATGAAAGCATTTGGTAGGGTTCAAAATCCGTTTTTGTTTAAAAAAAAAAAAAAACAGCTCTCAACAATTTAGGCACAGAATGAAAGTTCATCAACATAATACAAGCCATTTACTAAAAACCCATAGCTAACATCATAATCAATGGGGAACAAATGAAAAATTTTCCATTAGGATCTGGTACAAGGCAAGGATACCCACTCTCACCACTTCAATTTAGTGTACTGCTAGAAGTACAAGTAAGAGCAATCAGACAAGAAAAAGAAATAAAAGTCATCCAAATCAAGAAAGAAGTCCAATTATCTCTTTTTGCAGATGGTATGATCCTTTATGTAGAAAATCTCAAATATTCCACAGAAAAACTGTTAGAATTAATAAATGAATACAGTAGAGTTGCAGAATACAAAAATCAATGTTCAAAAATCAGTAGCATTACTCTCCACAAATAACGACACAGCTGAAAAAGAATTTTTAAAAATCCCATTTACAAATTTGATTGAGGATTTTTGCAACCATGTTCATGTAGCATCAAAAATAAAATAAAATACTTAGGAATAAATTTTAAAAAGGAGGTGAAAAATTTTTAGACTGAAAATTATAAAACATTAATAAAAGAAATTAGAGAAGACACAAATAAATGGAAAAATATCCTGTGTTCATGGATTGGAAGAATCAATATCATCAAAATATACACAATACCCTAAGCAATATACTGATTCAATGCAATCCCTATCAAAATTCCAATGGCATTCTTCACATAAATAGAAAAACAATCTTAAAATTTGTATGCAACCACAAAAAAAAAATCCCTTAATAGCCAAAGCAATTCTGAAAAAGAAAAAGTTGATGGCATCACATTTCCTGATTTAAAATTATACTGCAAAGCTACCTTAATCAAAACGGGTGGTACTGGAATAAAAACAGAAACACAGACCAATGGAACAGAAATAAATCCAAACATATACTGCGAACTAATTTTTGGCAAGGGCACCAAGAAGAAACAATAAGAAAAAATGTATTCTCTTCAACAAATGGTTCTGGGAAAACTGGATTTTCAAATGCAAAAGAATGAAACTGGACTTTTATATCATATACAAAAATAACTGAAAATGGATGAAAGACCTAAATATAAGACCTTAGACCATAAAACTCCTAAAAGAAAACATGAGGGAAAAGCTCCCTGATGTTGACTGATTTTCTGGATATCCTTGACTGACTGATTTTTTAGTTCAGGCTATGGAAGCAAAAATAATTAGAAAGGATATCTAACTAAAAAGCTTCTACACAGCAAAGAAAACAGCCAACAAAATTAAAAGGCAACAGATGGCCTGAGAAAAATGGTTGCAAACCACATATACGATAAAAGGTTAATATCCAAAATTTATAGAGAACCCTTACAACTGAATAACCAAAAAACAAATTACCCAATTAAAAAATGGGCAAAGGATCTGAGTAGACATTTCTTCAAAGAAGTCACAAAAATGGCCAACAGGTATATGACAAAGTGCTCAACACTGCTAACCATCAGGGAAATGCAAATTAAAACCACCATGAGCTAGCACCTCACTGCTGTTAGAGTAGCTATATCAAAAATACAAAAGATAACAA
The DNA here is from genome assembly GCA_004363605.1 of Indri indri. Classification (NCBI taxonomy): domain Eukaryota; kingdom Metazoa; phylum Chordata; class Mammalia; order Primates; family Indriidae; genus Indri; species Indri indri. The sequence continues at coordinate 24,306 of RJWJ010019235.1, read as the reverse complement.
ATGTTGGTGATGGTGTGGAGAAAAGGGAACCACAGTGCACTGTTGGTGGGAAAATAGATTGGTGTAGTCATTATGGAAAACAGTACGGAGTTATCTAAAGAAATTAAAAATAGAATGACCATATGAACCAGCAACCTCCTCTGGTTACATACCCAAAGGAGATGAAATCACCATCCCCTAAAAGATATCTGCACTCTTATGTTCACTGTAGTATTATTCACAATTGCCAAGATATGAAAACAACCTAAATGCCCATCAACAGACAAATAAAGAAAAAAATGGAATATTAGCCCTAAAAAAGAATGAGATACTGCCATTTCCAACAACATATATGGACCTGGAGGACATTAAGCTAAGTAAAATAAGCCAGATACAGAAAGAAATATTGCATTAAGATGCGGAATCTAAAAAACATAGAGGTCAAATCTACAGATACAGAGAATAAAACAGTGATTCCTAGTCAGGGGTTGAGGAAATGGCAAGATGTATATAAAAAGATACAAAGTAGCAGATGCATAGAATGAATAAGTCTCAAGATCTAATGTGCAACATGAAGGCTATAGTTAATAAAACTTGCACTGTACTAGGGATTTTTTAAAATGAGCAGATTTTAGCTGCTCTTGTCACACAAAAAAGAAAACACACAAGATGATAGATATGTTAATTTGATTCACTATAGTAACCATTTTACTATATACGTGAATTTCATAATATTAATATGTTGTAAACCTCAAATATACACAGTAAAATATACTAAAAAATTTTTAAAGAAAATTCTTGGAGGTGTTATGTTCATTATTTCAATCTTGGAGATTATTTCATGGATCTATACCTACGTCAAAACTTGTATATTTTAAATCTATGAAGTTTATTTTATGCCAATGACATCTTAATAAAGTTGCATAAATAAATGTGTGACATTTAGTAAGACAAAATAAATGGTGAATATAGTTACGGAATGGAAGAAGTTCAGCTGGGAACTCATAATACCATTCACTTAAGTTTAAAACGATCAAGAGACATGAATTAATCACAATAAGAATTTGATTCATTAAAGCTCATCTTTGATTTTTCTATTGCAGGTTATTTTTACAGTTTATCCACAGTGCTATGAATCCACAATGCTATGATTTCAACTTTACAAAGTCCATGGGTGTATTTGCTAAGTAAACCAATCAGAAGATAGAATTTACATTTCTATATAAGTAGCCAGTGCATTTTATTTTTATTTTAGCTTTACTTTATTTTAGTTTTATTTTATTTTAGTTTGAAATTTGCAACTTAATAGATTCAGCTAACACCAATCCTATGACTGAGAAGGATTAAAAAATAAACTGTAAAAACATTGAAAACTTTTTAACTGTAAGTTTTTAATGCCTATAGAAAATTATTTATTCTTTTATTGTCTTTCTTTGATAATATCTGAGGTCCATGATTCAATATTTCAGTCTGTTATTTATTATAGATTCTATTACTACAATACCCTTGACATTGTTTAAAATCATGGTCTTTTCTGAAATTGTTATTTTCTTTGGAATGATCTCATGGCAGATCTTAATCATTTAAAATGACATATGAATTATTATTTATGCTTTTAAGTTTTCTTTTTCCTGGTAAAGAAAAATATCTGGTTTAGCAACAATTTTTTTATGTGGATATATTCTCGAACTTATCAGTAACAGGAGCATTGAACCCTTCTCTTATTTCTTCATATTGATTGTACTTTACTGTCACTAGGAACTTCTAAAGCAGTAAACTATGTACCTAAGCTATTTTATTGAACTGACACTTTAAATTGTCCTAGGAAAACTCAAGTAGACTCATGACTGGGATGTGTCTTCCAGTTTCATGGAAGACAATTTTTCCACGGACTGGGGTGGGTGGAGGGCGAGGAGAGGGGACAGGGGGCAGGGCTCAGGCAGTGATGCCAGCGATGGGGGAGGCGGAGCTCAGGCAATGATGTGAGGCCCAGCAACAGCCTGGCCCCGGGTTGGGGACCACAGAGACAAGGAATGCAGGTGGCCTCTAGAAGCTGAAAAAGGCAAGAAATAGATTCTCCCCTAAATCCCCTAGAAACGAAAGGAGCTCTGCTGACTCTTTGATTTTGGTCCAGTTTAGACCTGTGTTAAAATTCTGACCTATAATAGAATAAGATAATAAATTTGCATTGTTTTAAGCCACTTAGTTTGTGGCAATATATTATGGGTGAGATATAAAAGTATACTATACAATATGTAGAATACAATAATCTATATATATAAACTCAATTCTTAAAAGTCCTCAAAGTAATTTCTTTCTTTTATTCACATGTTGTAGGAGAGGGTATTTAGTCTCAAGATATTGTTAACTATAACTAGTAACACAAGTTTAATCCACATTTGACATACTCTAAGTCAGTGGTCTGTCAACTACATCATAGTACTTCCTAGTTATAAAAATATTAAAAGCGTTTTGGAAATATGCAGCTTTACATAAATGTAATAAATATTATTGTTATTGAGGGCAGCGACATTATTAAACAGAGCAACTGATAGCTCATTATATATCATGAAAGTCATGAAGTCCCTGATGTATCTGCATAAAATTAAAAAAAAACTATTTGTCAAATTAAATCGTTAATTCTTCCCTGCAGAAACATAATTAACCCAGAAAATGATCTCCATATATCAGCATCTGAGGGTTCAGAGGAGGTTTTGAAAATATGATACAAAAATATTTTTAATAGTGAATATTAGAACTTTTGGATTCCAGGCCAACATATGAAGAGCTTGGGAGTCATCACTTCATCCTACAAATAAATGGAAAGCTCAAAAATCAACAACTCTTCTTGGATCTATCACAGAAGTGAGGCTAAATGGCACTGACCTAAAAATTGGAGAGATAAAGAAGTAAACACAGAGAATAACAACTTATTAGAGCAAAAATCCACAAGCAGAAAGCTCTGTGAGAATCCGTACTGGAGTAGAAAAACCTAAATTATAACTGACAACTTGTTGACAATTTAAAAATTCTTGAGAAAAATATTTTCTGCCAAACGATTCATTAAATATGGAAGTAGAATGAGGACATTTCCAAATACACAAGGATTGATAGTGAGATGAGAAACAGAGAAATGGGTATTCGAGGAAAGTAAGTATTTGTATTATTCTGAAGGTAAAAGAGAAAAATGATCAGATACATAAAGCCTTGTGTAACATTGAGGGTACATTTAGAGTTTGGATGAGGTATGCATTACAGTGATGTAATTTCACATGCTAATAGCATGTCTGGTGGTATGGTTTGAATGTGTACCCCCAACTCCATGTGTTGGAAACTTAATCCTAACGCCATAGGGTTGAAAAACTAATACCAATTCTTCTTAAACTCATATAAAAAATGAAAAGGATAAAATATTTCCAGACTCATTTTATAAGACCAGCATTACCCTGATACCAAAGCCAGATGAAGAGACTATAAAAAAAGAAACACATTAAAAAGATCATTCACCAGGACCAAGTGTGATTCATCCCATGGATGCAAGGATATTTTAACATATGTAAATCAATTAATATGATATATCACATTAACATAATGAGGGAGAAAAACCATATGATCATTTCAATAAATGTGGAAAAAGCATTTGACAAAATTTAAAATCCTTTCATGATAAAAACTGCAACAAATTAGGTACAGAAGACAATCCCACCACTAACATCATAATGAATAGAGAACATCAAAAGCTTCTCCACTGAGATTGGAACAAGACAGGATGCCCACTGAGTCATTTCCATTCAACATGTACTGAAAATCCTAGCCACAGCAATTAGGCAAGAGAAAGAAATAAAAGTCACCTAAGTTTGAAAGAAAGAAATTAAGTCATCTCTGTTTCTAGATGACTAGAAAACCCTGGACACTTTACCCAAAACACGTTTAGAACCAATTTAAATAAATTGGGTAAAGTTGCAGGATACCAAATCAATATACAAAAATCAGTAGTTTTTCTATATACTAACAGCAAACTATCTAAAAATATATCAAGAAAACAATCCCATTCACAATAGCTACCAAAAAAATTAGAAATAAGCTTAACTGAAGAGGTGATAGATTTCTACTGAAAACTATAAAACATAAATAAAGAAATTGAGAAAGACCCGAATAAATGGAAAGATATCCCGTGTTCACAGATTGGAAGAATTAATATTGTTAAAACATCCATACTACCCAAAACGATCTACAGATTCAGTGCAACCCCTATTGACATACCAAAGACATTCTTCACAGAAATAGAAACACAATCCTAAAACTTATATGTGACCACAAAAGATCCCAAATAGCTAAAGCAATCTTTAACAAAAACAACAAAGCTAGAGGCATTACACTACCTGACTTCAAATATACTACAAAGAAATAGTAACCAGAAGAGTGTATTACTGGCATAAAAACAGATACACAGGCCAATGAAACAGAATAGAGAGTCCAGAAATAAATCCATGCATTTACAGCAAACTGATTTTCATAATAGGAACCAAGAACACACAATAGGAAATGAATAGTCTCTATAAATAAATAGTTTTGGGAAAACTGGGTATCCACATGCAGAGTAATGAAATTAGACTTTAATCACACAATATACACAAAATCAATTCAAAATGGATTAAAGATTTAAATGTAAGACCCAAAGCTATAAAATTACTGGAAGAAAACATAGGGAAAAGCTCCATGACATTGCTCTGGGCAATGATTTTTTGGGTATGACCCCAAAAGCACAGGCAACAAAAGCAAAAATAGACAAATGGCATTACATTTCCTTTGCTGTGCGGAAGATACACAGCAAAGGAAACAATCAACAGAGCAAAGAGATAACCTACAAAATGGGAGAAAATATTTGGAAACTATACATTTGATAAAGAGTTAATATCCAAATTATGGAAAGAATTCAAACTACTCAATAACAAGAAAACAAATAACCCAATTTAAAAATGGGCAAAAGACCTGAATAAATATTTCTCAAAAGAAGACATACAAATAGGCAACAGGTATATGACACCTCTAGGCACCAGATAAATGCAAATCAAAACCACAATGAGATACCATCTCACTCCTGTTAGAATGGCTATTATCAAAAAGACAAAAGATAAATGTTGGCAAGGATGTGGAAAAAAGGAAACCCTTGCACACTGTTAATGGAAATGTAAATTAGTATAGCCATTATGGAAAACAGTATGGAGGTTCCTCAAAAAGTTAAAAATAAAACTACCATATAATCCAGAAATCACACCACAGGGAATATACCTAAGGGAAATTAAATTAGTATTAATCTCAATAGTTAAGATATGAAATCAACCTAAGTGTGCCTCAATAGATGAATGGACAAAGAAAATGTGGTATAAATACGCAATGAATAACCACCCATGAAAAAGAATGAAATCCTATTTTTTGTGACAACATGGACGAACATGGAGGACATCATGTTAAGTGAAATGAGCTGGTTCCATAAAGACAAATACTGTATAATCTCACCTATATATGGAATCTAAAAAAGTTGATGTCATGAAAGTGTAAAGTAAAATGGTGGTTACCAAGGGCTGGGGTGCTTGGGGGTGAGGGAAGAGATTTTGGTCAAAGGATACAAAATTTCAGTTTGACAGGAGGAATAATTTCAAGAGATCTATTGTACAACATAGTGACTATAGTTAATGATATATTGTATTCTAGGAACATGCTATGAGAGTGACTGAAAAGTGTTCTAAACACAAAAATGATAACTGTGTGAAGTAACGCATATGTTAATTAGCCAGATTTAGTCATTACAGAATGTATATATACTTCATAACATCATGTTGTACACAGTAAATAAATGAAAATAAAATAATAGAACTTAACAATGAAATAAAATAAAATTACAAAGTGCCAAGAGCAATAAATGATTTTTACAAATGGTCAATTTTCAGAGAAATTTAGGACATAAAATTCAACTACAATATTTATTTTTATAGTATTAAGTTAAATGCAATTGTAATTTAAATATTATAAGAAATTATCTTTGTCTTGGATTTGGCATAAATTTATCAATACCCTTTCAAACTTTAAAAAATATCTTCAAGCCTCATTTCTTTTTAAAAATATATCTGTCTTGTTTTAATTTTACTCACTTTCTTTTGCAAATAGATGAAGAATATAACAAAATTTTGGATGGAACTCACAACATTAAGATATGATTCACCATGTGTTTTTCCCTTGACTTTTAATCTGCTTAATATGTGTAATATTCAGAATTAGCTTTTTTGGAGGGGGTGGATATTAGACCAAACCGACGAGTGACAAATATGGAATGTGTCAGTGTCATTAGTAACACAGAATAACAGCTTTAGCAGAAACTGGTGAAGCACATAACGTGTGAAAAACAGTCTGATTTTAAATTGATCTTTATATTGAAATCCCTCCCAATGTATATTGACCTTTATGATTAATATCATTTTCCAATTTTGGAATAGTAAAGTAAAAATAAAGTCCTATAATGAGCTGGATAAATAGGCAGATATTATTTTTAGAGACAGACATGTACTTATAACTGCCCTCCTGCTATATGTGGTGGCAAGAGGTTACTTGATGAACAGATTTTAATGGCTATACAACTGAAAATAGCAGAGAAACCCAGAGGAAGTCTGGATATATCCAAGGCAATCTTTGTACAACCAGGATTTCGCAGCAAATAAGCCCCATGGGAGAAAAAAAATCAATTGCTCTTTCACATTGTATAATCTTAAAATATAGATTCATAAATAAATTACAGAGCATAAGTTATGATTGATATCTATCATAATAGCATTCTTTAATCCCAATTTTATATGTTCAGCCAAGAGGGAGCTATTTGACTGCATGAGATTTTACACATCTTTCAGCTAAATTAAAGGTGCAAACATTAAAGTTAACATTTGGGACATCTTGAAGATTTGTGGTACTGTCTGGGGCACCTTGGATCCATAAACCAATGAAAGGATCCATGAATAAGCTATTTCCTTCTCAGACGGAGTCTTGGTGAGTATCTTTTAAATTAATAATTTTAGAAGGCCACTAAGAGTTTTGTGATATAGACATTATTTGAGAGTTGATGCAGGAGATAGAAAAGAATCAGGAGAAAATGAGATTTCTGGACAGATCTATGAAAGGTGTCAGATTAACTGTATATTATCTCATGGAAAGTCCATTGCTGTGGGTTTCTGAAATAGATCTTCAACTGTTTTTATATCAATGTGATAAAACTATAATGAGAAGAAATACCCAGTGAGAACATATTATTAACATTAAATCAATGGACACATTATGATTAAATGACATTGAGCAACATACCAATTCCTGGTGACTTGTAAAGTCACCTGCCAGGTGATTTGAGGTAAGTCTCATTTTACATTTCTTAAGGCTTTTTAAACAACCAGAAGTAATCTTAAATGGCTCGAATTAAGCCAGATTAATAACACTTTCAGTCTTTATCTAAATAAGCTCTTGCTGAAAGAATCATCTTATAAAAAGAATATCAGATATTCTGATAAAGTAGCTAGAAATTTAGAATATTATTATTAATATTTTTGAAAGTAAAGATGTTAAATAATTTAAAATTATATGAGAAAGACATTCAGATAATAAGGGGAATGAATAATAAAGGAATAATTTCTAATAAATCATAAATTTAATTAATAGTTTAAAGTACACACAAAGTACCATTAGGGGCCCACGAAGATGACATTGGTGCAGACCAAGCACATCATCTTTATAATGGGCAGTAAAACACGGATAACAATCCCTGTAAAACAAAATTAAAAACATTAATTAATTGTGCAGCCAGCCCATCAGGGTTCATCCCTGTCTGGACTGGGCAATTTGGAGCCAACTGGTGAAACTGCACAGTCCAGACTGAATATTGATAAGGCAATTCTGAGTTCTGTGTCTGGCTGGCATTTCCAACACAGTGGCTACAGTTCCAGAAATTTCTGATTATTTCTTATCCATTTCCTCAACCTGATCTAGGATGTTCAGGGCTTTGGAGTTAAGAGCGTATTTAGATTCAGAGACACCCGCTTGGTATCTCAGCTTTGTGAAAGAGGGTGGCCTATTATCCCCCCTCTGTTTCCCCACCTCTCTCCCACAGAAGACACGAAATACAGCCAGTCTCTATTTGAGAATGAAGATCAAACAAATCACCAACTATAAGATACAAGGTACAAGTCTTTGTTATGCTAGAATATGTTATTGCGGGCTATTAATAATACTCCAGTAGTGAAAGACAGTACTGCTGATAAAAAGGCTTCGGCTGTCTGCCCTTTTCAGGAGTTCCCTTCCCCGGAGCAGCCGGATCCCGTCACTGCTCAAGGTAAGTGTATAAAGCCGGACCCCCTCAGCACACCTTGTCCCATCCTAGCTTCAGAGCTCTCCTCCTCTGCCTAATCCTGCCATTTTCCATTCCATGTCACAAATGGTGATCCTCAAATCACGTTCTAATAAACTTCCTATGTGCTATTCACCATCTCTGGAATTAGAACCTAGAACATATTGTTAAAATAAGGAATAATTAATAAAAGGTGACCCATTGGCCTAATGGATAAGCCCCATCCTCCAGATGAATAGTTCAAAATGTAATAAACATAACATTTTTTCCCTCCCTATGAGTGATTTAACATTTTGGCATATCAGATACAGATTTCTGTTGTATATCTCTTATTTATATTTAATTGCATATGTATTATTATTAAGAACTTGAATTGTCTACATTATGGATGCCAACTGGTAAAATACTAGCAAATAAATTTGGAGGTTTAAATTTTAATATAAACCTAAAATTGCTTTCTCAAGTAAAATGCTGCATAACCAATGGTCTGTACAGTAAAATATAAGATGTATGATGTTCACGATCTTGAAAATAAATCATTTCCTTCTTATTGATCTGTACTGACAAAGATTCAAAGCAATACCTTGCTTAAGCTAGTGATTATTATTATCAAATGAAGTGTAAACAGGACTTCAATTAGTGAATTTGATGACTACTAATTTGCTTCAAACAATAATTAGTATTTAGTATTAAGTAACAATAAAGACATCATTTATATATATTTTTCTAAGTATGTCCCTTATCTGTTTTCTCACATTGATATCACTCTGACATTTGCAAAGGTGAAATTAAAATTGAAGAGTTATTTGAAACTGGAAGGAGCACAATCTTACATCAAGCAAGTTCTCATAGGAATTTAATCACAAATAGCAAAAATTGCTGGTCAAAATAATGAGCTTTAAATTCTCATTTATAAATGGGAAAATGAATCCCTGTTTATTGTATTCGAACGTTCTCAAAATATTAAACACAAATAAAAGTAACTGATCATTTTGAACAGAAGATAAAAGAAAAGTAATTGGCTGCCAAAGCATGTTGTCTGTGGATAATTTTATTCTACTACTGTGTTATCTAAGTTGAAGACACTCAGAAAAAGTCTCCTCCTGGCAAGTTTCTGGGTGCTATATCTATACTATCTCAAAAAGTGTTCCTGTATGAATGCTACTATGTAAAATTTTTAAAAAGCTTTATACATTATTTCACATTTATGAAAATGAAAACCCCAAAAGCATAAAAAAAAAAAGAAAATGGGATTTTTTGGTTATCATGTTTTTGAGTAAAAAGTACCCTTCAGCAAACTTCCCACTGAGAACGTAGTAATTACTTAACTTGGCAGCATACATCTGGCATAATAAAGAAGGGAATATAAAAGTCCTTGATGTAACTGAAGTGTTTATCGGGTTTTAGAACACTCCTGTTACAGCCAGATTCAAGAAAATATTCATTAGGAATCGGCTGTCCTCTCATCTTCACTAACTTGAAGGTGCTGGCCTTCCTACCCTCCTGGGTGCTAAAAGGATCTGTAGCATAAACAGCATCATATTCTACTTCCCAAATATCTCCGGTAGAAACAAGACATCCTGACAAGTCAGGCCCTTTAGCTATTGTGCTAAGGAAAGTAAAATCTACATTAGTTTATAGGAAGATAAGTTCCCTTAAACACTGGCATGCTTTTAAGGACTTCCTTAAAATTTGAAGATTCTCCATTATACTTCAGCTCCTGTCTTTTGGGGATTGCTTTTAGTTGGCTGGTATATACAAGATAACAGCAATATAATCTCGTATGTGAGCTGTCCCCCATGGACAAAAGCAGAGGAACAATGTAGGAATCCAGATGTGCCCATATATAATTGATATCACCCAATTGTATGACAGTATTTTTAAATTCATTAAATATTTTTATTACTTACAGTAAATTCAATTTTTATTGCAAAATAATCATCCCATTAGCATCTATGCTTCTGAGTTCCCGTTTAATTTTAATTTCACAATATATCATGGACATTATCCTATGGTAATAAAAAAAAGTCCTCATAATTTTTTTTTATTTCAGAATAATATGGGGGTTCACATGTTTTATTTACATAATTTGCTTTTGTACAGTTCAAGCCAAAATACTAACTCTGCCCTTCATCCAAATGGAGGCGTGTTTTGCCACCGCTATATAAATCAAACAGCATAGAGTAGACCTTTCACGAATCCTTTTCCTCTGAATTGAAGTCAATTTGTAAAGCCACACGAAATTTAGAGCCAAATTATCTTCTGTCTAGCAAGTCATCCTTAATTTGAAATCATCCTCTAAATTAAGATCAGGTAAGTATATCTAATAATATTTAGCAGAGGTGTATCTCAGAGAAAGAACTAGGATATTTTCCTTAAAATGTTCTTATTTTCTGAATACTGCCTCTAATTCAGAATGCCAACTTCTAGAGTCTTTCAAAGTATAAGACAAAGGACGTTTTCACTTTTTCTCATTTCTCATGAATGATGTGTGTTTAATGAGTCCATAAGAGAGTTCAGCTAGAAGAACTTGAGATTAAAAATAAAATGTCAATATAAAAACGAAAGTGAATAGTTATGAACATGTACATGTAACGTATTTCTCTTCGGCCTTGGCAAATAGCAATGATGTCTTCCTGGATAAAAATTGTGAAGAAATAGATATTTTATTAAAAATAAAGAATAAACATTTCTATTAATAATAGGAACACTTTCAAAAGAGTATATTAACAATTTTTAAAACTTCATAAAATATACAACCATCCTTCATCTTTTGCTAATAAAATTGTGTCACACTGTAGACTTCTATTGCCATTGCTTAACAATAGGTATAGACAAAAAACATCATGCCCCAAAGCCCTAAATACCATGAAATTAATTTCTTTAAAACGTATATACATTTATCTGCAAATGTATGTTTTATCTTTCTGACCTTTCAAGTATGAAATGCAGAGCAAATGTTTTAATAATTATTCTGACAAATCTACTAAAGCTCATGTCATGTTCAAATCAAAACATGACAGCCTTAAGTACCCAATATACATTTAGGAAGCATTGGAGTTATAAATTAGGCTCTGGAAATTCTTTTGAAAATTAAATGCAGTGTGCTCTAGTTGATAAAGAGCAAAAAGTTGATTTAAAAATGAATAAAAAAATAAAGTAAACCTGAAAAGGAATGACTATATATTGACATATTTTAGTATATTTACATATATAACCTCTAAGTCTTCTCAGGAATGTCAAGTTCCCCAAGTAGATGATTTTTGTATTTGGAGAATGCTGGGCTCTCAAAGAAATGGAAAAAAATGTTGGAACATACTGTTTTCATTAAAAAAAATTTTTTTTTATTAAAAAGCCATTTTCTAAGTAAAAATATATAACAAGTTTTATAGAAAATAAGGAATTGAAATGATTTTCCACTAAATTATCTTGCTTTGACTTTAGTTGTTCTATACATATAACATTAGCATACTAAGGCATATCCAAGAGTAGGGCATGTCTAGAAAAGAAACAATTAATCCATCCATGATTCAGAGCAGAAAAATCTCCAACCGCTAAGTTATGCACAAGCTATACCTAAGAAATATCAATTGTATACAATGAAATGAGAACAATGGTGTCTCTACCACCTGCCCCCTGCTCTAATTACTGCATTTTGTGCAAGAATTATGCAGTCAGTGTGTTACACTGAATTTGGCATCGCTTTACAGTCATAGAGCAAAGCCACAGCCTGAGGAGGGACTTACTCTTCCCCAGCAGGTCCAGTCACACCAATATCCACAGACAAGAAGAAGAACTTAGAAGGAAGTATTAGGTAAGCAGGAGAGGCAATAACCTGTTTCTATGAGCTTCACTTTCTCAGGTCTAGACCTTACATTGTCAAACTATTGCAGCCATGCTTCTGCGTATTAAGGCCAAGAAAGCTCTTTCACATAAAAAGCTGCCCTTGAAACTCAGATCTGATGCCATAGGAAGCAAACCATATCTTATAAGGAAATGTGTTAGTTGCATGTTATACTCTGTGTTTATTTACTTATTGTTATTCCCCATCCAGATTTTGCTGCAGGATTTTGCTACAGCCTTTTTATGCATTGTGTATTTTGAATTTCCCTAGAGGAAAATGCTGTTGACAACACTTTCCAAATGTACTTGACAGTGAAATCCCTTTTTTTTTTTTTTTAAAGAAGTCATATTTCAGGGAAAATAGTTTGGAAAAGCTTCCATAGCTCTTAGAAAAATTTTTTTTAAATGTCCCAACCTTAACTCTGGGATATCGAGGAAAGGTGTTGATGTGTGAGCCAAATAGATAGAAAAGAGTATTTCAGACACTTTTCCCTTCTTGGTCAGTGGGAGTTCCTAAAAGAATGGTGGGTTTTGGAGGCGTAAAAGTCATAGCCAAAAATATAAGCATATTAAAAGAAATGGGGGATAGTAGTTGGCAGAAAGGAACATCTGGAGGCAAAGAAGAGTACCTATCCTCTCCGTTCCAGCTATGGGGTCGGGGAGGTAGAAGGGAGACTGTTACTCTCAACAAGGGGATAAAATTTTAAGGAACACATGAATTCTAAATCATGGGTATGTTTTGTTAATTCTATAGCCATTGGAGAATCAGACTGGTTTTTAGGAGGAAAAAACAGAAACAAATTTCAATAATGCCACCTCATGAAATTGCTATCATTTATAGGTAGTCTGTGCTCTCTCTTCCCATCCAAACCTTCCTAAAGTTTAGTCAAGCTACCTATCTGTACACATAAAGAATGTCAGAGACCCTCCCAACATGGAAAGACTTTCTTTATTACCAACATAAAGGTTATTTAAAATAGGCTGATCATTTTCTCTAGGTTTAATCAATACAGATTGGTGAGAAGGGCTCTAGTCCACCTGAAGTATAAGAAATTGGAGAGCGGGAATCTCAATAGATGAGTTTTATCAAATGCAAAGCAATGCCTAGATGCTGGCAGACTAGTCTCCATGAATCTATACATGTAGGCATTAACAGTCAATAAGCTCCAGAAATTTTTTCAGAAAAGTTTGTATAAGCAGACAGCTCTGGAAAGATGGAAATGGTAAAGATAAAGTCAGCTTCCTCCCCTCCCGAGAGATCTGCTTATATTCCAAGAACTGTAGCAAACAAATGTAACCTTGCCCAAAAGATATCTGGCCTTTTTTTGCAAGGTCTCTAAGCCTTTGGAATGTTAACACCTGGTAAGAGTGTCTTTGTTTGCCTGAGGGCCTTGGGTGGTACCAGATAGTCTAACAATAGGATTTAGGGTAGAAACTGTCACACCAGATGTGATTTGAGGTGGGGTTCTTGGGGTCGCACAGTTTCAGCTCACCCTGTGGAGGGACTAGAGACTAAGACTGGCCATGTGGGCAGCAGAGTGTGCTTACGTAACAGCCTCCATAGAAAGTCTAGACACCAAAGCTTAGGTGAGCTTCCCAGGCTTGGCAATACTCCACTCTTATTGTTGTACAGGGTTGCAGGGAAAACCAGTACTGCCCGTAATTCCACTGGGAGAGGAGAATCCAAAGCTCCACATTTGTAACCTCCCTGGAATTTGCCACATACAGAGTCTTCTTTCGGCTGACTTTAATCTGAATTCTTTCAACACAATAACCCATAACCATGAATATAACACCTTGTAGTGGGTTCTGTGAGTCCATCCAGTTAATTATCAAACTGAAGGTAGATACCCGGCCTCATAACTGATGGCAAAAGCAAGGATGATCTTGTGGATTGTTCCCCTATTTTCCGCAGGCTAATAATGTTTTCCTGCAGCATAGAGGATGCCAACGGCTTCTATAAAAGACAGAATCCCCTAATCTCAGGGTTCTTCTACAGTATGCCCTGCCCACGTGTACAGGCATCACCCCGCCCTCAACACATAGACCCCTGGTAATTGCGGCTAAGAGAACAGCATCAAAATGTAACTCTGGCTGCTTGCTTTTACTATGAGGAACTCTTTCATGTCTGACCCAGATGCCTTATATCTTTCTGTTAATATCTGCGAAACTGTGAGAGGCTCAATGCAGGGTGAAGTCTCAGAGTCTTTCACGATTTCTAACTTGACGGTTTAACACTAATCTTAACCATATCTGACCAATTATCCGTCACTCGTCTTCAGAAAGATTTATTAAATCGCAAATTCATTCCAAGAGTAAGTAAATGGCTAGTTTGAAAATGGGTTCAAGTGACATACGATACTATCTCGAAACTGCAGCGAAGAGGCCTATAGGTGGAGTTACAGAAGCGTAGTATCAGACATCCTTGTGAGACACAGAAACATTTCACTGCATGCCTGATAAGCAAACTCATTTTGTGGTGTGAAGGTCCAGAGCTCTGCTGTAGCAAACTCTGCCATGGGGTGCCTGGTAATTTAAGATGACAGCGCCTATTTACTGTGTAACATCCGGTGCAGTCTCTTCAGATTTAATTAAAAACAAACAAAAACTAGCACCCACGAGGTTTTGAAATGCTTATTTTCATAGGTTGCTAAATTTTCCAACTCTAATTCCCATGTAGAAACATTTATAAGTACAAGCTAGCACGGTATGACTGCTTTTCAAAAGCAGGCTTCAATGCTCATCTGCATATTCCAACGTCTTCCTATATAGGAAAGCCCTATTCTCAAATTGCACCTAGCAATGAAGACTGAAAATTTAGATACACGTGGCTAAGATTTTTATAGTAACTCAGTGTGTTTTCAGGTTGGCGTCTATTCTTTCCACTCCATGGAAGGTCTCTCTATATATAGCTATTATAATTTCTATTCAACAACCACTGAAGGAAATGTGAACGAATGACACAATCATATGAAACATGGGCAATTGCATTTGATCTCCTAGTAGGAAAACTCTTTAGTTTCCAATTCTTTAGTCTGACAGACTTGTATTACCAACAAATGTCAGTCAGGTAAACACAAGAGCCCTAAATGCCAATGTTTCCATGAATCGAATTTTTAAAACAATTTTGAATTAAAGGTGATTATGTATAACATAACATTTTTTTAAAATGCAAACAATTTTAGCAAATTCCTTTTCCTCATTCTCCAGACCAACCTCAATTCCAAACAGAAATGTAAAAAACATGCTATTTTCAGACATCTGTTTACTTATGCTAGAAAAACATACTATTCCAAATATAGTAACATAGGCTTCCTTGCATCATGATATCGTTTTAATAAAAACTCCATTAAGACTTCAGTGGTACTGAAAACTGCCTTTTAGAATTATTGAAAATAATATTCATACTTTTGTTTTGCAGTAAATACTACAAAGGACTTTATACTTAAGCAAAATAACCCTTAAGCCTACTAAAAGATAAATGCTTTTCCCCTCTTTTATCTAGCATATACACTGGCACTTCAATTCTGATTTGATTTATAGTTTGTGAGAACCCTAAGTGAATGAGCCTTATTAGCATCAAAACAACTCGATTGTGGTGCATGAAGCTTAGTTGGATAGCTTTCCTGTTATTGATGCAATTGTTATCCCATAGCAACAATGGAAAAAGAGTAAGGTCTCTGAGCCTGACCAGAATAAGTGCACTTCTCACTTCTTCCTGCTGAGTGAAAACTCCATTTTCATCTAAACTACAGAATATATCAGTAAACCTGATGGGATCTGACAGTCCATCCTAAACAGTGTCATTAGGTAACAAAGCGAAGTCTGAGGCTATATTACCCTTGGTCATTTTGATGACTGTTTCTTTTTCTTTCAATTTGAACAAATAACTGGTACTCCTTATCAAAAGGCTTTCTGAAATTTTTTTGCTTTTTAATCTAGTTTCTCTCTGGATAGTTCTTTCATCACAAATCAGTGTTTTAAAGAAACGGTTACGAAATATGATTGAGATATTGAGTCATAGGACAGTATTACTAATGAAGCAAATTATATAATAATTTGTAGATGTGACAACTTCATGAAAACATACAAAACCAAAAAGTAAATTGAGAAATATCCTGATTCTCAAGTTTTAAAAAAATAAATGGTATGGAATGAAAAATTAAATAACAAAGTTCAGTTCATTTATCTAACACATTAGATAAATAACAGTGTTGTTCAACATATAAAGGAACATTTCCAGGAAAAGGATTTGTGGTACTAGGAACATAAAAACATTTATTTGTATCCACAAATAAAGGACAATGTCAGTTTTGAAAATAATTTTTATGTGTGTAAGATAACATTTATAAATCATATATGCATATGTATATATGGGCATTAGCTGCTGCTATATATATATTTTTTTTTTTTTGAGAGAGAAGATGTTAGCTACATATACATAGCAGCTAACATCTGTAGAAGACTTCCTGTGTGCCGTGTAATTTCCTGTGTGTCTTGGATGAATTTAATTCCTTTGAGTTACTACAAACTTTCACCATATTACAGATTGGGAAATTTGAATTCATAGTTGTCACGTAATTTGCTCCAGATCAGACAATGTATAGGGTTTGAGATAGGATTTGAAAACCTAGCAATCTGAATCTTGAACATGTACTCTCTGCAATCTCTCAGTATCCCATGGCAAAGGCAGAGAAAAGCTGGCTTTAAGTAAGAAAATTAACTTCATCAAAGTTATGATTTTCATAAGTAGTAGAGAAAGGCAGAGAGAGGGCTTGCTCTCTCTCTCTCTCACACTTGACTTTTGTTCTCAGACTTTCCTTAATTCCTTATTTTACTCATGTTGTTCTCCGGCTTCCTGCTTTGATATTCAGAAATTTCAACATGCCTTTTCTTCCAATTACTTTCTTTTCACCCTCTTCATTTCCGTCTTCACTTCCCTAACCACAGCTTCACACCAGGATGATAGAAGGGAATGGCCAGTATCTACAACTCTCCCTTGGTTACAAGGGCAAAGAAATTTTCTAATGCAATGAATCAGTAAATCGTGGAATTTCAATTAGTGGGTTTGGTAAAAAATTTAAGTGCAGGATTTTAGAAAATTAAGAGAAGAGTATTTCAAGAGCTTCAACCTCTGCTATACATGATCATAATATCTTAATCACAAAACAAAAGTTTATTGATTGCTTACTAAAATTCCAGCCACTGTGCTACACACTATAAATCATTATATTATGTAATTCTTAGAATAATGTCATTATTGTTGTTTCTGTTTTACATACATGTAAACTGAAACTCTTAATAGTTACCCAACTTGCCTAAGGCTCAAGAGCTGGGATGTAACAGAGTAGGTGTTAGAACCCAGGTCTGGCTGAAAGTCCATGATATCCTAAGCTCTCAGCTATACTGTTCTGCAATCTCACTTTACACATACAGCTAGATCTAAAAATTAATACAAATACATCAATTTTTAAGATTTCTCAAGGGGAATGAAGAGGATTATAACCAGACAGTAATATTTGGAATGAGAAAATACTGATGCTAATACACCTACAATTATATCCTCATATTGCATTCTTATTTATTCATCCACTTTTCCATGGATTTTAAAGACTATTTGCATGTTTTTGATTCCCTTAGTTTTGAGGATCTGTAATATGGTAAGTGGATTCCCATGAGGAGAGTGAATGAAAAATAATGGCCTAATTAAAGCCTGTGGAAATGGTTTTCTTTGGTCTCTTCTCCATGGGAGTCTTCTCCCATGTCATCAAAATATTAACTACATAAAAATGAAGTAATTTGCAAGCATGGGTTCTGTTGTTGTCTATTACAGCCTTTGAAATAAGTAATGCTATTAAACAGGCACGCTGCCCTTTCTTTGGAGATATGTTGAGCATTAATCCCATTATCCACTCATGATAATGAAAAAAATGCAGACCTTTCCTATTAGAGATAAAATGTTTAAAATAGTCCTTATCTATTTTTCTGTTTCTATGTCATATAAAACCTATTTAAGGTGTTTTGAATAAATACGAAGTACGAGTTATTAAATTTAAGAACTCATGAACCTGAAATATATGTTTTATACTTACTTTATCAGGAAAACCTATTGCGCAATACTATTTTTTTCCTACGTTAAGTTGTATCTTCCCAGTGGCTCAGACCCATACCACACTCTCCTTTCAGTTCTGCCTGCATGGGCTCCCTCACCTCCCAAGATTAGTTCACAAATCTCTCTTCTGTGCACTGAAGAGACAAGCTCGAGTCATGGGGGTACAGGATCTGGCCTGTGGGCCTGTTCCCTGGTCCCCCGAATTCAGTGCCTGACTGTGCCAGGGAGAGTTGCGTTGGTCCCGAGTTACCCTCAGAGTGCTCAAGCAGGCTGTATGCTCCTCTGCTTCAGGGTATGCCCTGCTCGGCACACCAGCCAGCTGGGCAGCCCCAGTGAGGCCTGGCAGGCAGGGAGCTCAGTCTGGGCACCCCTTGGTCTGCCGCAGTTCTTTAAGAGGAGAGCTATGAGTCCCACTCTCTGCGGAAGCCTTGGTGCAGTGGGCGTACCAGCAGAGGGGAAGCAGCAGCTCCTGAGAGCTCCGGCTCAATCATCCCTTGGAGCACCTGTGCCAACTCATGTGGGAACTGCCATGGATGCACCAGCCGCTGCGGGCGGGAGAGGGAAGGAAGAAAAGGAGGAGAAGAGTCTGAATGGAGGAGAGCTGGTGCTCTGGTCCCCTTCGTCCTGAGGGGCCCCTGGCTTGCTGCACTCTCCTCTCCCTTGAAGGCAGCCTGCCCTAAATGACAGGCTCTGTGATGACACAGTTCCCCGAGGACCCACTGGCCCCCTGTGGCCACCACAGTTGGGAAGGTGTTGGGAGACGTTTCTGTGGGGTCCAGTGACAAGAAACCTGAAGGGCTGAAGCTCCCTGGGCAGGACAAAGGCACACGTTGGGTGGAAAAGCAGTATGGCACCTGCCCCCTCGGCCTGGGTCTGCGGTGAAGAGGGGCGACCTGAGGGGGCTGGCAGTCCAGTGCTCTGCTCTCCAGAAGCTCCTGGTTCACTGGTGGAGCAGCTTTTGGGTCTGTGAGGGTAGAGAACCTCTCCGGCAGTTCAGGAGCCTGCAGACTGCCATAGGTGTGAGGGGAGGAAAAACAAACGCCCCACCTACCCTTTCCACGGGGCTCCAATTCCTTGGGAGTGGATCTCTGATGAACTCGAACCATCTTATTCTGCTCTGTGACTTCTTCCCACAGCATCTCTGGCAGGTTCTGGCACTTTTCCCCCAGAATTACACCTGGGCTATGTTCTTTTCATCTAAATCTTTTCCTTCCTTCTGAGATGTCAGCTGTCTTGTCTCCCCTTCAAACCTTCTAAAATCAGAGTCTAAGAATTTAGTTTTTACATCATCTTACCGTAAACGTGTTTTCAATCTAACCATAATGTCATGCAATGCTTTCTGAATCATATAATACCAACTATTTAAAGTATGTATTTATATAGGCTATGGTAACAGATTCCATATCTGAGTAAAATTTAATAACAAAACTAGGTAGCTGACTTGTGAAAGATTCAACTGGCAAAATATATGTATACATGTGTGTGTGTATGTGTGTGAACAAACATATAGCCCAGTCTAGTTTTTCATAGAATTTTCAGTGGTGCTATGTAACAGTATCACACATTTGAGTACAAAATAGCTCTCTGTGCCAAAGTAATTTAATCTCAGTTCCAAATCAACCAGGGTATCCTATTCTGACTCTAGATTACCATTCAAGCAGTAATTATGCTTTAAATAATCTACATTAAAAGGTGCAATGAAAGCATTCCCCCTCTTCTTACTGATTTAGTGGACTTGTAAAATAAATATTCAGGCTCAGAGCCACACAAACTAATAAAAAAGACACCTGGTGAGTAAGACCTTGTAATTTTAAAAGTAGAAAACTTGTTTTATTTTTTCCTAGAAAAAGGAACCCTGCGGCATATGAAACCCACTGAGGATTTTATTAAACTCAATGAAGAAATCTCTGGGGAAGTAAATACTCATTTTTGAGATTTTAAGGTCTTCAAAATGCAAAGCAATTTTTAAAAATTAACAATGAATGTATTTGTATGGGGAGAAAGGATATTTAGAAAATGTCATTTCTTTTGCATATTTATG
Source organism: Indri indri (assembly GCA_004363605.1). Taxonomy (NCBI): domain Eukaryota; kingdom Metazoa; phylum Chordata; class Mammalia; order Primates; family Indriidae; genus Indri; species Indri indri. The sequence continues at coordinate 3,948 of RJWJ010019235.1, read as the reverse complement.
TCTTTCCCTTTCTACTATGACTCTTTGGGGAAAAACAAAAACAGAAATAGAAAAAGCCTACTTTTTTTTCTGAAAAGATTTCAATTCAGATAATATTAATTCACAGATGTTACCTGGCTAATAAACATGAACTAAATTGGAACTAATTTTCAGCCAATTACTAATTAAGGTAAACTATACACATCTGTTTTTAAGGACAATCATTTGTCTGATTTAAGTAAAATATTTGCTTCTCACAGTATTTTAATTTTTCTTCTGATTAGGAACACAAATTTGGGCTCAGTTTCATTGACATTGTCAATGGAAAAGAAGCCAAACTCTGTACTATAACTTAAAGAGGTTTATTCTGAGCCAAATTTGAAGACCATGGCCCGGAGCTGTGCCCAGAAAGCCTTGAGCAAGAGAACTTGCTGTGCTTGGGTTACAGTTTGGTTTTATACATTTCAGAGAGATAGGAATTACATGTAAAGCTATAAATCGATACATGGAAAGCATACACTGCGCTTTGGCCCAAACAAAAGATGTTTGGGACATCTCAAAGGCGGGGTGGGGTGGGGGAGTTTACAGGTTATAGGTGAGTTTAAAGACTCTTTGATTTATAATTGGTTAAAGAAATGAAGCTTTGTCTAAAGGCTTGGAATGTTTTAAGATAAGGAAGTCTGTTAATCAGAGACAAGCCACCTGCCATATACCCGGATTCATGTAAATGAGGACCCCCAGATTTGTCTTGTATAGCCTTAGGCCTGTTAATAAGTTACAAAGGAGACCTCCAAGAAGGGAGGGGGGCATGATGAATCACATCTGACCTCCCTTCTCAAGGCAAGCAACTCAGTCTTAGGGTATCCTCTTGGCCAAGAGGGGGTCCATTTAGTCAGCCGAGGGGAGCTTAAGATTTTATCTTAGTTCACAACATCAACAGTCTATGAAAATTGTTAAAATGATTCATCTTTTTAGCAGAATTACAGAAATGATTAATGGCTCGGTTTAATTCTGTTCTACATTTCCCCAATTTACTTTCTGCTCCATACTTTAAGGGACCATGCCTTTATTCGTGTAGACATCTCCCGTGTCTTATCTGTCACATGGTATGTGTTCAATAAATTTCTATTTGTTTTCCTAAAATTTATTTACAGAATATTGTTCATTTGGGCTTTTAATCTTAATAAATAGAATATATTCCCATGCACATTAAAGAGCAGGTAAAATTATGTGAGAACAGATCAAATCTCTAGATTTAGAGGAGATATCTGTATCTGTATATATAGATATATATACTTATATAGACATGTATATACTTATATATGTATATATCTTTATATATCTATATATATAAATATATATATTATATATAAATCTCTCTCTCTCTCTCTCTATATATATATATATATACACACACAATAAATATGGCTGCTGAATATTGTAAACTCCTGAGTGGTCTGAGGGATAATACATTATCTTCCCCCTTTCCTTGATAGTGCAATGCTCCCTAAAAGAAAAAAAAAAAAAAAACGGGTCATCATGTGGTAGTTTGTAATATTTTTTCTACGTCTAAAGAACTATCAGTTTTATTTCTACTGAGTTTTAGGAAAGTTCAATAACATAAAGTATACCTAGCATGAATGTTATGGGCCCAGAAGAACTCAAAATAAAAGAGCTGAAAAGGAATTAAAATGTATGTTATTATTTTCAGAAATTGGATATATCTTAACAACATCCATTATTTTGTTAAATGTTGATAACAAGATAATGGCAAAAATAAGCAGCCTATTCACACTCTAATCTGTAAAAACAACTGGTTTCTATACACTATTCTTAGTAAGAGAGGATTGGGAAACATCAATAGTGGATTATTAATCCATTAAAACGTAGTGAATACCAGGGCAAACTGCCCCAGAAACACGAAGTGTAGATACATGTACTACAACCTGAGATCTGGAAGTTATTAGACTGTATGTAGTTAAAAGCAAGAGGATTATATGTATCATTTCTGTTTTCTCATCTCATACCTGAGAGTGACTTATACAAGATTCTTATTAAATGTTAATTTAATCAATGAGAATAGTTAATCACACATTTTAAAATCAAACAGCAGACATCTGTCTACAATGTTTAGCTGTCCAGTACACAAATCATTATGTTGAGAACAAAAGTACACAAACACAAAAAGACTCTACAAATCCTTTCTCAACCATTAGTTAGATGAGGCAGGATTCTAACAACCATTTCCATTGTTGATTGTAAGTGAGTAAAACTTAAGTATTGAAAAATGTATTATAAATAAATGTAAATCTAACATTTAAAAAATTTGTAAAAATATGTAGAAAAGGAGAGGTAGTTCTACTGCATTCAAAAATGTTGATAATGGGCAAATGTAACCGGACAATAATCATTTAAATTTCAAAAACGGGAAAATTAATTTTACTGTCAAAAATAGCTTTATAGACCAGGCATAGTAGCTCGTGCCAGTAATCTCACCTATCTGGGAAGCTGAAGTGGGAGGATAACCTGAGGCCAGGAGTTTGAGACCAGCCTGGGCAACACAGCAAGACCCCTGTCTCCCCCATGCCCCTAAAAAAGCTTTTATTTTCATTATGCTACCAACTTCCTGTACTTTCTCTTCAAGGAACATGTTGGAAGTCTCATTTCACCAGTCATTTAACAAAGCAATGAAAAATATAAAAAACAATTGTATACAAGCAAATCTGGACAAGGGGACTTAATATGCCTATAAAACTTCCCTATACTGCATTTAGAATAAATAAGTTGCATTTAACAACATTCATGCATACATAAAATTTCAAGCAAATTTACTTTATCAGGTGAGTAGAAAAAAATCATTGGGTAATAGAACATACTGGTGTGTTTAACAGATAAATTTACTTTTACAATCAATGGAAAATAGCAACAATAAACAGCATCTCTTCAGGTATACTTGTTGATCATGAAGGAAATAATAGTATGATTAGTTGGAGTAAATGAATTCTAACCCAGCATATCCATGAGTAACTGGATAAAATCAAATTTCTAAAACTGCACTGCTAAAGACAAAGTTCTAAATCAAACTGACTCCACCAAGTCATGGCAAGACAAAGTCCACAATCTTCCTTATTAATTAGGTATCTAGATCATATTCGTTTGTGTTCTATTTAGATTTGATGTAATGCAGACTTTTATTCACGGGGCCGCAAAGAGAAACCAGTTGGTGTCAGTTACAGAATATGAAAAGGTCAAATGAAAATTTAATGTCAATATTAAAAATCATAAGACTACCATTTAACTAAATGGGGCAGCAAGAAAAAAATCTGCAAAACCTGCCACAAAACTATTTCCTCATCAGCATTTCCATAATCATTTCACACCCAAAATGTATATTTTCACATTGCAAAAGCCTGCTTAAAAGGGGACCCAATGGCCTCGGGGAAGTCTGTTCTACCACCTAGAATATATGCATAAGTCAAGTACAGAGCAACTGTCACTTTTAAGTTAAATTTTGTTATAAATAACTGTACGTTACCATCATTTTCTTTCTCTGTCAAATACTGATAAATATTCACTCTTTAAATCATTATAATTTCCTCTTTGCTGTCAACAAAAAGATTTAATATAGTGATAAATAAATAAATGGGGAATAGTATGTTCCTTCTAAAACTTGTATATTTTATGTAGAGCTTTACAAACTATTATCTATAGTCTTCACTTCTACTTAAACAATAGCATCAATTTATTGAAATACAATACCTACAAAATTTGAAATTTAGTAATTTATGTATACTTCATAGAAGTCAGGATATATAAGATATTGAATATAATAAATATATACATAAGAGAAAATTTAAAATAAAAATCAGTCTTTTATGTTAGTAATTTAAATGATATGCTTTCTGAAACTGTGTCTACCAGTCTAGCTTTGATTTAATTTTAGCTAATATAAATTTCTTTTTTTTTTTT
>RJWJ010019234.1:0-30563 GCA_004363605.1 Indri indri | reverse complement strand
TAGGGTTTCTCTTCTGATGGTTCCCCCCAATTTTAAGAATTTACAGTTCTCCAGATGAACCTCAGCTAGAATTCTATTGCGGTTCATGCACGACTACACATTTTTTCTTCTCTCCTTTTATTCCAGAGTAACGTGCCTAGAATGAGATATCGCATCTGGGGAAGGCCTATTCTCAGCATGTCAAGAAAACATTAAGAGATCACTTGCCCGATGATTACATTAGATACATTTTGTAAAATGCACAAATCCCCTCCACCCAGGATGTCAAGAGACTTTGCTCTTTTGCTGGGAGAATGGATCCAACTTACACATCAGCCCAACTTTGCTTTGGGGAGCTATTTTGAATACAGTATATGTATTGCTTCCTTTAAGTGGTTCGTTACAAATACGGTTTGTTAACAAATAATCTTGTTTGATAAATCAGACCGTGATGACATACTATGTTAAAAAAAACCCTTCTTCTTTTCCTTTGGGAAAACTCAGCTCTGCCCCGTCACCTGTCCCTCTGCCACCAGCGTCTATCCGCCCCCAAGCCCAGCTTCCTGAAGGCTGGCACTATAACCACAGAAGGCCAAGTGAGAGCCAAATCCCATCTTTGCTGCCTTGAGAGTCTTTTTTTTCCTCCTGGATTCTGAGTACTAAACGCTAATCATTTTGGTTGGAATTCCTGACTTCCTTCTGCTAAGGCTCCTGCCTACCTTGTTACACTCCACTGCTTAAAAAAAATTTTCAGCAGTTCTCCACTGCCTGCCAAATACAAGTGCGAACTCCTTGACCTGGGGTTTCCTGCCTTCGTGATCTTACTCTTCTCTCCTTTGTGCACATCCACAGCCACACTTGCTACTTGGTGCTGCATCAGTTTCCTGCGTCTCTCTGACCAGATGCTCCTTCCATTATTAGGAGAAACCTCTCTTTACTCTGAAAACATATATATCACGTGAACTGCCAATGCATCCATTTCTCCACTGATTGACAAATAGCCTACATGGATAATTAATACCTTAGACCATCGATTCTTCAGGAACAGTTTACAATGCAATCAAAAGCAGCACCTTTTGAGGACACTGTTAAGACAAAGCCTTCTTCCTTTCTACAGGGTGGTATTCAATTAATTTTTGCATACATCCCAGTCTGGACGTCAGTGCTTTTGGGACAGGCGGCATGTCTGATTCACCTTTGCTGTCACCGTAGGGTCTGGTGCAGCGGTGGAGAGCAGGCCCCCGACAATCATGTCTCCACGCTCCACCCTGGATTCACCACTGCCTGCCGCTGCCCATGAGCCAGTGCTCGAGGAGAGAAGAAAACAGGCAAACAAAAACCTCCAGAGCGAATGAGGCTTATGCATTCTGCAAGGTCTGACTGCGGACCCCTAAGCCCCAGCCATCGGTGACACAGCCCGCGCAGGGCGGCACAGTCATCAGCACCTCAAACGCAGGTGGACTGAGCAAGAAAGCTTTGTGGGGGACGCTCAGGAATAAAGGTGATGCGGTTGCCCTCTCAGGATGAAAGGGGAATGTGATCAATTCAAACAATCACAAACATGCAGTGCCTCCTAGCAGACGGATTCTTCTTGTAAGGTTTTTAAGATGATGAAATGAACTTTGGAGATACTACAAAGGGTTATGATGTCATGATTATTTTTGTATTGAAAAGTTATAAAAATTTCCCTCTAAATCACTTTCATGATACAGACGTATGATTACCACATGACAATCTTTTCTATGGGAGTCCAGCCATAAGCTATTTTGCCAGAATAAAATATTCAAGAGTCTTAATGAAATATACAGGAAAAAGCAGTTCTTACTTACAGAGTGCATTTTCTATGCATTGTTGCTGTCTAGCATGTCACTAAATATAAAATCAACTTAATCAATATGCTTTCTTATCCATGTTAATAGCCAATTTATCAGTCTCTCCACTCATCGACAAATGGTCTACATTGACAAATAGTATCTTAGATCATAAATTCTTTGGGAATAGCTTATAATGCAATCAAAAGCAGTGCCTTATTGGGAAGTTGTTAAACCCTTAGGGAGAAGAGGTTATAGCTCCTTTCACAGGCCAGAATGGGTAAACTGAGTTAACAAGAGAGTGGTTTTATTCATTTGATGTGTTCAGGAAAGACTTGTCATTCTGTTGCAGAACAAGACAGCCACCTTCCTCTTTTCTCTCTACCCTTTCATAATAAACCCCTCTTGTCATATGGAGATTCAGACTCAAGAGTGGGATGTAGAATCTTGATGAGTTTGTAAATCCTAATGGAGAGAGATACGTAATTACCCATTCGGACCACGAAGCTCATTTGTAAAGGTTAACAGTATTGCTACAATTTACACGCCATGCCATCTGCTGCTTTGCTAAAAACACGCCTAATTTGAATGCTTTCAGGTAGGTGGGTCTATCCAGGGTCATAACTGTTAAAACACCTAGTTACAAACACCCAAACCAGTTTAGGAAGTTTCTGGCCCCGTTGTATCCGCTGAACAATCTGACTCATACCCTGCTTGCTTTTAGTTTTCTCAGATGCCTCCAGATGGTAGCTCTCTCCTTTCCCCTCGTTTGCTGCTGATCATTAGCTTTGTTAGGAAAAAAAAAAAAAGTCACAGGCACTCCACAGATGGGTTATGTTCATTAACACCCATCACATTCACACTGAAGGGTGTGAACGCTCACATTGCTAATGAAATGAGAATGGGGAGAGGCAGGGTAAGCCCTCCGCAGGCACAGGCGACAGCAGGGTGGCTTCCCTGTGTTGGGGGCAGGACTTGGAGACAGATTCATGGGTGTGGAATGTGGGCCAACTAGCTCAGGTATCTTTAATTGATTGGTCTTCAAGAAACTCTCCTGATTCTGAGAGCTGGGTTACAGGAGACAGATCCCCAGAGGAGGGGCTGTCTCAGCCACTCTCCCAAGAAAAGCATTCCGAGGGCCTGAGGGTCTGAATGGGACTTTGATGAAAAGATCATTCCTCCTGGACAAAGCAGCATTTTTGCCATTGCCTTGGATGAAGATGGATTTAGAAATGAGCTCAGGGCAACCAAGACTTCATCTACTGCTACTGCAAACTTGTGCTGTAAATGCCAGGGGGTGTGAATCCCAAGCAGGCTCTACCATTGCTCAGACACCGAGATCAGTGACAGGACTGCAGTTTACCTTCATAAGCCTGATTCTTGATTTCTATGTGCCCTTCCTCAGAAAGACGACACCATGGTTTTTAAATTGCTGCTCCTCTATTCTCATGCAGGGAGAAGGCATCGATCATTATGCAAATTCATGTGGGGCCCATGGAGCCTTTTAATGACCCTATCATGGCTGCAGAAAAAATACAGGGCCACCAAATTAGGCAGAATCATTCCAGATAAGCGAGTTGGGAATGGATATCCCAAATTTTTGTTTATTTGATTATTTGCTGTCTTAAAGTGAATTGTCTTTTCTTGATGACTCTTCACTAACATACACACTGGTGCCTCCAGAGCTATTTGGAATATTTGCTCCCTTGCAAAATGAGATTACAATAGGATTTTTGACTTCTCACATCTGTTTATCTGCCCTCTTGCTAATATGTATCTAGCTGTCTGTTCTTACTGTTGTCAGTGTTACTGCTTCTATTACTCCTCCCAGAACATTCTTCTGATTTGTGTGGGATCTTGCTTGCAAGGGCTAAGAAACCAGATAATGATTTCCATTAGAATTTTGCATAAAATAAGTGTAAATAAAACCTGTGTGGGTGCTATCTGTACCTACCTAGTTTTCTGCCTCTGCGATTATCACATCCCCATTCAGCACCAAGTAAGTGTTTAATTCTATCTATTATGACCTTGGGCAGTAGGGACTTTCCTCACTGCTGGTCATGCTCTGACTCTGACCCAGTCTTCCCGTAGTCTAACAGTCAGCTTCCCGCTTCTGATCCCAGTGGCTCTGCATGGATTGCGAACCTCTTCCTTATTCCGAAAACTCTTGGTTCTCGGGAATGGGTTCCTGCCATATCCTTGCAACTTATTTTTTCTCTCCACATTTTCTTCCTCCCTCAACAATTTTCTCATTGCTTTAAAAAGGATGCTTAAGAGAGAACACTCAGTACTAAATTATGCAAAAAGCAGGATCCAGTATATGTTTGTTAAATGACAGCACAAATAATAAATATGCATCTACTTTGGCCTAGGGGTTATTTTCAGAAGCTGTATGTAGTGGAAGGAATATTTTTTGTGTTAGCCATAGATTTTTATAAGTAAAAGTCTGTGCTGAATTTGGTTCGGTGGTGGGCAAAGCAGAACTTGCAAAACCCAAGCACATGTAGGAAAATGAAAATTTCCGACAATGGTGCTTTATCAAAGCATTCTCATTAGGCTAGAAAGATACCTCACAGGTTTAAAATATCAAAAAGGATATAATCTATAAAATTTTCTGATTGTTTACTCTCACTACTGTTCTGTCTATACTCAGAGCAATTAACAACATTTTCATCTTGACTGAAGGCTTTAGTTCGAATAAAATGATATCCCAATTTAAAGCCTAAAGGCGAGAGAAGCCATGCTGTGCAGGCCCTAACTGCAAAGTGTGGTGTGTCTCACAGTTGTGTGTGGGGGTGGAATTTGAACTACAACAAACAAACATGCTTAAAGAGCAAATGCACTTAAACCCATTATTGCAATGTTTCCGTTATATAGCAGAAGTCTTCTAGAAAATCTACACTTTTAAACTAGATTTCAAACCGTATTTTTTTTTTTGAGACAGAGTCTCGCTCTGTCACCCCTGCTAGAATGCAGTGGTGTCATCACAGCTCACTGCAGCCTTGAACTCCTGGGCTCGAGGGATCCTCCTGCCGCAGCCTCCTGAGTAGCTGGAACTACAGGCACACACCACTAATTTTTCTATTTTTGGTAGCAATAGGGTGTCATTCTTGCTCAGACTGGTCTGAAACTCCTGAGCTCAACCGACCCTCCTGCCTCGGTCTCCCAGAGGGTTGGGATTATAGGCATGAGACACTGTGCCTGGCTGATTTCAAACTTTTAAAATTAGATCCACCTTAAAAAATGTTAATTTAAAAATGATAAAGATGTGTAGGTACATTAGTTCTTAACCATGCACATATTACATTTGGAAACTCATCAAACTATTAAGCTTTCTGTGATTGTTGAGAGTACAGCTGATTTTTAAGCTTCTCTTACACTTTTTGTTTTTTCCAAGTTTTCTGCAATGAAAATGTATTAATTTTATAAAATTATATTTACATATAATTATATATAATCCTATGAGATATAATTCATATACAGGCAAGCGTAGAAAATTGTTCTCTGGAGTTTTTGATCAACCCAAGAGAAAAATCTCAGTGCTGCTGACATCAAGGGCTCAGCAGTGAAACAGCTCAGCCAGTGAAGCCCACAGGTGACACCCCTCACTTGCCTGCACAGAAAATTTTCAGTTATATTTTGAAAAGTGCCTCAGTCTTAAATGTGGATGCCAGCTAAAAGGGCACCAGGCATTTGAGAAAATGTCTCAAACATAGAAGGGCAATGACAAACAAACATCCATACACATAAACCTACAAGAAAGCTACTTGAAAGAAAGAGAAGCCGAATAGAGGAAGAAAAAAAAAAATTTGGAAAAAATAACAAGTGTTTTTTTTAAACAACACATTGCTTCCATGAAACAAGAACAGATGTTACAAAAAAGGAACATTCAAAAGACAAAAAACAGATCTCTTGGAAATTCAGGACATAATAATAGAAATGGAAAACTCAGTGAGAATTTACAGAATGTAAATTTAAGGACATTGCTTGAAACAGATAAAGATTAGAGGATCAGTCCATGGGGTCTGATATCTAAATAATATAAGTTCTGGAAAGACAGAACAGGAAATTAAAGAGAAGAAATTGCCCCCAAAAATCGATTCAGGGAAATGTCCTAGAGTTGAAGAGAATGGCTTTCCAGATGAAAGACCCCATTGCATGCTCCAGTACAAAGGCTCAAAATAGACCCGTGTCAAATAACGTTCATGAAATTTCAGAAAATGGGGGAGAGAAGTAAGTATCCAAAACCTTCCAGAGAGAAAATCACTGTGTTCAAATATAAAACTAGAGGGTCAAGAATTAGAATGGCTTTGAACTTCTCGAGAGTAACACTATTGACAATGAAAACATTCCTTCAAAATTGTGAAGGGAAATAATTTCCAAACAAGAATTCTATACTCCATCTCACCTCAATTAAGTATGATGGAGATTAAAGACATTTTCAGACTTGTAATGTTTCAGAAAATGTAGCTCCTCTGCACCCTTTCTCAGGAAGCTACAGCAAAGTGGCTCCATTTTAAGAAAAGGGACTAGACCAACAAAGAGGAGGCCATGAAAGCCAGGCTGGAGGGGCTGCCACACAGTCCAGAGGCCAAGGGACTCTCTGATGATGGAGAAGGGACATGCAAGGGTGACCGTGGCCTGTCCAGTCATAATGCTCCAGGTAGGTGTCCCCAAGGACGTGAAATGGAGAGACCATCTTATATGTGGGAAAACATGTTGAGGGAAGATTTTAAAAATTGAGAGAATAGCTGAGTTTGAATTCATAATCAGTTCACAATTAAGCAAATGGAAAAGCAAGATAGTGATTACCTCTAAGGAAAATAAAATAGTGTGCAAGAAAGGAAACATAATTCTATTATATGGTCCAGCCATGAAAAGCATGCATGAAGTCCTGATAATGTGCATGCTGCATCCTGATCTACCCAGAGCTCGTGAACAGTCCTATGGGAAGGGTGGCGGTTCAGGAGCGTGTGGAGAGCTGTGGAGAGTTGTTGGTTAGGAATGAGCCTAATCCTCATCTTCCACTGTAAAGAGTCAGCCGACAGTGACTGGCTAAAAATGAAAATTCAAGAGTAGCACAGGGGTTGGTAAACTATGGCCCACTGGCCAGCCATCTATATTTGTAAATAAAGTTTTATTGGCACACAGCCACATCCATTCCTTTACATATTGTCTATAGCTGCTTTCATGCTACAATAGCAGAGATGAGTAACTGCAACAGAGACCATATGGCTCTCAAAGCCTAAAATATTCACCATTTCACCCTTACAGGAAAAGTTTCCTGACTCCTTGAGTAGCAAGTAAACATCTTCAAAAAAAAAAAAAAATTCTGAAAATTGGGTGACTATGTTTCCTAATAAAGCCGTATACAACTATTTGACACTAAACAAGATAACTGTATTACTTTGATAAAAAATAAAAGCTAAATAGAAAAGGAGTGTTAATATGAATTATCGGAGGCACCCATTTTTTCCAGGATGATGACAAAATATAAAAAAATTACCTCCATTCTTTGATGTGTTCTCTCTTTTGATTTTTGGACAACTTATTTGCTTGCGATCCAATTTCCTTCTTTGAGTCAATCAACTTTCCTCTCTTTTCCCTTTTTTATTTTTATTTTTGGTCAAAAACCAAAGCAAGAAGTCAAGCATAAGGTTTTAAATGACTTCTCTTCTACACTCTGAATGTATCTGGGGAAGGGACGTTGCAGATTTAGAGATTCCCAGGCAATCTATGACTCCAAAGAATTAGCTAAGCAGATTTTATTTCACTCTACTGAAGGTGATCTCAAATTTTCTTCAAAGTTCAACTTGTTTATTTTAAAAGGATGCAGCTGAGACTCACATTCCATTCATTGATCACCACTGGTGACATCCTTCCTTCCTAATGTAATCTTGAAAGGGCAGAGCATCCATAATTAATCTGGAAGTACGCTGTCTTAGCCATTAAATAGGTTTCCAATTTAGTAGCACTTGGACTTTGTCCCAGCAACCTGAACGATAATTTTCTATACACTACTTCAAGATAAACAATAAAAACACTTTCCGGAAAATATGCTTTTCTTGTAAGCGCAATGTCTGATAATATATTGATATTATACTCCAGATGTGATGGCAAATATTTCTGTTCTTGAGCCTGGGATACAAAAAAGAAGGAGCCATTCTCACTATTATATTCTCAGGTTAATACGTATGACCTTACTCAGCAGAAATTTAAGTTGCAACACTGCCAATTACTGAAGCTTATAGGCCCAGAGGGACTCCTGCGCTCGGAGAGCTGACGCTGAGTCGGCTGGCCAGCTCCCAAGCTCCTGGAGGAGGATGCTGCCTCTTTCAGTTCTCTCAGCATGTTGGCGTCCACCCACCCACCTTCTCTGCCTGGCTGTGCTGCTTCAGTGTATTCAGCATGTACTTTACCAAGTACCAACTATGGGCTTAGCTCTGTGCAAACCCCTGTTAAAATACCAACCCTACACTCTCTCCCTGGAAGATGAACCTCTTCCATTTACGAGCTCCAGGGAATCCTTTGTCTTCAGGACCAAGTTACGTTTCAGTGGTGGGAATGTTTGTTCTGTGAGTCTTTCAAGAGTGTATGGGACCCAGTTACCAAGGGAGAGGGGACACCAAGGGTACAGGAGGAGCAGGTGGAAAGAAAGGCAGCTTCAGGAAGCTGAAATGGTGCAGGGTAAGGGAGAGGGGAAGCCCAGAGAACTACCACGTGAGTTTTAACATTCTTTTGGCTCTCGAGTTCATGATTTATACTTTCCATTTCATTTTCTCCTCCCCTAACCAAGTTGAGGATTTCACGGGTCTTAATCCGTACTTAACATTTTGCAACATTCCCCGGCTGGTCTCATTGCAATTAGAAGCTCTCTCAGTTTAATTCATTATATACACTTCTAGTCCATGATTTTCTTACAACATCCTTTGCACATTCCTAGCCGGCTGGATGAGCTACAGAAAATGAACTTCCCGAGGGCAGGTTCTGGCCGGCACTGCTGGAGCCCTGACACGCACACGGGGCCTGGCAGCAGGGTTCCCCATGCTTGCTTCCTGGAAGGTAAATGGAGCCTTGGAGCTTCCAAGCAGGAAGGGCAAGACCAGCTACTCTGCATTTCCGTTTTGCAAAGGAAGTAGCCCTGTAGGCATGCAGCAGACACTGAGGTCCAAGTGACTGTCCGCAGCCACATGGCTAGTGTGTGGACAGGCCGGGGCTATCGTCCATCCACTCACTTCCGTGGGGAGCCCCTCACATCTCCCGTGGGTGCTCCTTGATGTTTTCCCGAGGTCCTCAGACACACAGACCTTCCCCCACCGCCAGTCTCATCTTCGTGCTGGTCCACGGTCCCTGGTGCGGTAAGACCTGCTCGCCTTTGCCCTGACCTTCCCCACTGTGTCGTCCAGTTCTGTCTCTGCTAAGCTCTCCTCCACATTTCTGCTCCATCCCTCCTTGAGAGGATACATCTTCTTTTCCTTATCACTGACTGGGGACTTAGAAAATTAACCAGCCGTATTATAAATTTTTATACATGCATCTCATCTTTCCAGCTCGATGCTAAACCCCATGAGATTGGAGGGGACGTTTTAGACACACAGATTCGCGGGGCTCAGCAAAGCCTCGGATTCCATCTGTGCCTAAGCATTTATTTCCCAGCCGATGTCACTGAGGCTCAGAGGAGGGAAATGACTTGCCCATGGTCTTTTTTTTAAAAAAAAAATTGTACTAAAATATACACAACATTTACATTTTAACCATTTAAAAATGCAGAGTTCAGTGTCATCAAGGACATTCACAGTGTTGGGCACCGTCACTGCTATCTTCATGGAAACTTTGTCCCCATTAAACACTGACTCCCTTTTCCCTTCTCCCCAGCCCCAGCAACCACCTCCTACTTTCCGTCCCTATGATTCTGGCTACTCTAAGTACCTCATTATAAATGAAATCGTACAGTATTTGTCCTTTTACGACTGGCCTATTTCGCTTACACAATGTCAGGGTCCATCCATGTTGATGTCGATGCGGCATCTTGCTTATCTATCTATCCGTCAGTAGACGCGTGGGTTCTTTCTACCTTTTGGCTATTGTGAGTAATGCCGCTATAGACATTGGCGTACAAATAGCCCATGGTCTTTTAATGATTTACTTTTCCCGCCTAGCGTCCTCCACAGAGTAGAAATTCAGTAAAAAAATACTCAATGATAATTATAATCTTATTAAGAAGAAAAATTTAAGCCCATGAAACAAGACTATCCATTCTGTAATTTAAACATTGATGCTCTCCAAATGCAATCAATATTTAATCAAAATAAACAACAAGCATGAAAGTATGGATTTTCCTTTTACATGTGTATTTATCTTCCCTTCTGTAGCTCTATGTATATTCCAGAGAGGAGGAAATCTGATTCAGAACTTGATTTCTCCTTAAAGGAAGATTGTTCTCTGGGAATCTTTAGAACATGGCTACATTATGAAACCACAAGGTTTTAAAAACTCTAATGTCAAGGATTTCCTTTGGCAAATCTCATTTAGCACCTTTCCTGCTGGATTACAGAAAGAGAACAGTTCAGCAAAAACACCAGCAGCAGCTTTTTCCTTTTCCATTTCTTTACACCTTTTCTCTATAGATGTGTCTTTGAAAAGTCTTTTATGTCTGTGTGACCCTCTCAAGGTGAATTCAAGGACAGAGGCCTTTCACTAAGAGCATTAAGCTCAGGGGAAATTCTTCACACCAGCTTACATCCAGCATCAAACCAATTCCTTTCATGGTTATTGTTATTTGGTGTTAGCTCTTTAAAATGAATTTAAATCCTTTTCCTTAGTTAAATGGAAACATGTTCTTCTGCCAAGTTGCTCACAATGATTACTGTGTTTATCAGGAGGTTGTTAAGCAAAAAAACGACTGGGCAAAGACTAATAATGATTTTGTGCATTCCTAGTGCACATTAAAGTTTTCAAATCGTGTCTCACATCCAATATTTCCCTTGATCTGTGAAACGATTATGTTGGGGAAATGAGGCTGGTGGAATGAGGCAGAAACTGGGGCCTGAGGGAAGCAAAGTGTCAGCAAAAATCATTGGTGGTGTCTGTGCGCCACTGTGAACAACACAGAAACATGCGGTCCCCAGAGGCACTTCCTGTCCTGTATGAATCGCCGTGGTCCGCGCTGGCTCCGCCCACGCTCCCTGGATCATCCGACCCGCTCCGGCCTGGGCCAAACGCCTTCCTTCCCCTCTCAACGCAACATTCCTTTCCCCCTTCTGTTCCCTTTCCTTTTTCTTTTCACCTGGCTACTTCTACTCATTCTTTAAAAAATTGTTTTTGAAAAGTATTTAATTTTTAATGTTTTAACCAAAGTTAAATGTGTAAAATTAGAACAAACAGTTCTTCAAGGACAGTCAGGAACAGTTACCATCTTCTGTGCTCTGCCCGCCTGTCTCCCCTCTCTAGCAGCATTTTCAACCCCTTAGGCTGATTTAAAACTTTACCGCTGTATCTTCAAATGATGTTGCAATTTCATGACGTGTCCTTTTTCGGTGTTATCTATTGACTCACCAGTATGGACAATGAGGATTTAGCTGCTTCTGCTCCCCTCCCCACCACAGACAAGCATCATCCATCTACCCCAAAATAAGTAGGTAATAATTTTGGTTAGATCACTATGCAGTTTTTATATGACTAAGACCACATAAATGCCATTTATAGCTGAGTCATATCGTGTTTCCTATGATGACTTTTCCTTTCCTGTAGTTTCTGTGTTTCCTGGAGTTTTATTTATTTTAAATTTGTTTTATTTTCCTTTAGTGAGCTTGTTTATGTGTCTTCCTCCAATCTGTGATCTATGATGAGAAAGAAAGGCAGCGTTTGAGCGCCGGGCGCTGCGTGTGTGCTGACAGCCAGGCTGCTTCACAGACACTTCGGGGAAGGTCATCCTGATACCTTCACAGGGTAAGTTGAAGGTGAGGTCATTCCATCGTCATGTCTCAGCACAGACAAAAGAAAATTGTTCAGAACACAAAAATGACCAAATGTACTCCTTCCCAGCCTAATACATGTGGCTTCTACTCCTTTACTGACTACAGCTTGAGTCCTGGTTTCTTCCTACTGCCTTCTAGATAAAAAATGTCAAGATAGCCAATCACAGATTTGCCCCTGCTTCCTGACAGCATCCAGTCCAGACCAAACCTCTGCTTCTTTGCGCTCTTCCCTACATCACCTAACACAAACCCAGTAGGGCTTCCTAGCACCCTCTTTTTAGCAAGTTCTTTCTAGCACCTGCTCACTGAGATGCCCCCACGGTTCTGGATGGTACGCAATCTTCCTTGCTGCAATGGGTGAATAAACCCAAATTTGTTCTACCGCAGATTGGCTCCTAGTGGCTATTAACGTATCTACGAAGTGGAGGTTCCATCAGTATTCATGTGAGAGCCCTGTGGCCTTGCACAGGAACCCTCAACTCACTAATTTCATGTGCTTATTTGAGCCCCTTTGCGTCCACAGGTGTCTGAAGTACCACACTGCCCATGCTGAACTGAGCTCCAATAGTTTGTCGAGGCTCTTCGTCTTTAGATGTTTTCCCCTCTCTTCTTCCCTCCCTCCCTTTTTCCTTCCTTCTTCCTTCCTCTCTTTCTTTGTCATTGTTCTTTTCCTCCCCTAGAAAGGAGATTACCAGTGACTTTTTGTTCATCTGATCATATTTTTATGGCTCTTTGGTGAAGCTGTTTTCTAGCCTACTAATATCTGTTCTTATGGACCGTCTGTTGTCTAGTGTCCTGAGTGCCATTTATCCCTAAAAGAAAAAGGAGGTAATGGGTATATGCCAGGTAAGTCCGATCTTGAGCCAGCTGAGAGGCCCAGGAGTTCAGAAGGTCTCCTACAACCAACGTTCTTTGAATAAACTTTGACTTGGTCACCAGTTCAAATCCTTATAAGAATGTTCTCATCAGTCTTGTCTTTCTATTCCTGAGATCTGCTTTGTTTACATTAGTTCTTGGAATCAGAAGGTATTGCCTGACCTCCGATTGGGCTTTGGCCGAGTTCTGAAGACTGTAGGCTGCACAAGCGCCATCGTTTGGGAGTGCCGATTGCAGTGCTTGTGCTGTCTGATTGATCTACGACGACTCAGTTCCTATGGGTCAAACACCTGCTTTTTCGGGCGCCAGAGTTTTGAACGGTGCTGCTTAGATTCAGTTGTCCGTCCTCCGCGGATCGACTAGATTGCGGATTGTGATGACCGTCCCCTCCCTGGAGGAGCTTTACTCCTTCAAGTACAGTGACCTGCAGAACTTAGCCAAGAGTCTGGGCCTCCGGGCTAACCTAAGGGTACCTCACTTCAGCATTCTTGCGTGTTTGGTGACATTCTGATGGTACGTTAAGAAGGTGTTAGAGTCAGAACGATCAAGGATACCTGAATTCTGCCTTGCCAGTCACCTCCTTCCCAGAGAAGACCCTCAAGAGCAGTTCAAGGAACAAGTAGGAAATAAGGCAGACAAGTTGTTAAAAGCCTTAAAAGCCCACCTTAAACACGAAGCAAAAAAAGAAAGTGAGAATCAGGATGAAAGTCAAACTTCTGCATCCTCTTGTAATGAGACTGAGATTAACGATCAGGAACAAGGTGAGAGAGAGCCATCTGGTCATGTCACGAAAACAAGAAGGCGCAAGACAGTCCATGGGAACCCTGACTCCCCGCAGGATCATTCAGAGATAAAAGTAAGTGATCCCACTGAATTCCAGAATTGTGAAAAGCAGGAAAACCAAGATCTGAGCTCTACTCCTTCTGCATCAGATGAGAGCCAAGGAGCTGAGAATGCAGTTTCCTCAGGAAAAAGTGGAATAAATGGTAATGAAGATTCAAAGGTATCTTCGAAAGAAAGAAGTCTCCCTACAGAGATGAATTTTACAAACGTGAAAAAACCAAAAGAACTGCAATCACTACTCCAAACTTTAAGAAGCTCCATGAGGCTCATTTTAAGGAAATGGAGTCCATTGATCAATATATTGAGGGAAAAAAATATATTGAGAGAAAAAAGAAACATTTTGAAGAACACAAGTTGGTTAATGAACTGAAGAAGCAGACTGTCAACAAGGGCAGGGTAGTGACTCCAGTTCCTCTGAGAGGAAGAATTTCTGTGGCTTGTACTCCCGTCAGCCAACAGCACTCACAAGGCTGGTTTCACAGCCCTGCAAGTCAGAGCACCTTGAGTCTGAAGGGGTCAGTCAACTCTGCTCTCTCCGCAACTAACATGAGTATCAGGTTTTCAGCTGCTACTACAGATAATGAGCACAAGAGTTCACTGACTAAGACTCCAGCCAGAAAGTCTGCACATGTGACCACATCTGGGATTGCCTCAAAAGGCCAGGCTGTGCTTGGGACACACAAGACCACCAAGGGGAATTCTGCTGTTGCTGATATTACCCCATTCAAGCTGACAACGGAGGCAATGCAGCCTCCAGCCTCCAGTAAGAAGCCAGTGTTTGATCTTAAACCAAGTTTGTCTCGTCCCCTCAACCATGAGCCACACAAAGGAAAGCTGAAACCATGGGGGCAATCTGAAGAAAACAATTCTCTGAATGAACATGTAAACAGAGTTAACCTCCACAAGAAAACTTACAAACAACCTCGTCTCCTGACCAGAGAAGAGCAACAGAAGAAACACGAGCAAGAATGAAAGGAGAAGAAAGCGAAGGTTTTGGGAGCACGAAGGGGCCCAATATGGCTGAAGATTAATAATTTTTGAACATCTTGTAAATTCCTTTATTCCGAACTTGTTTTTATACTGTCTTCCTCACTTTAATCAAAATATCTTTTTCCACTGTTAACTATTCATAATCTACATAGTGTCCATGGGTTCTTCATGTGCTACATCTCTGAAAAGACATCACCTTAAAGCTCACAAATTTAAATTCCTTGAAATGGTTTTTAGCTAAGTCAGTTTTCTAATGAGAACCATCCTAGAGATTCTTAACCTAGATTCTTAATGTCAAGTTCCCCTGCTGGTTCTAATATCAACAGAACTGCAGTCCTCTTCTAAGCAGTAGCATTTAACTGACGGCAGCTAGTTATACAAGCTTCAGTAGAATTTGAACAAGCTAAGAATAGGGTAAGCTAGGATAGAAAGGCCACTTCTGCATCCTCTAGTTGCAGGAATCTAGTAATCTTAATAAATCTGGACCACATGGTTTGGTTATGGCATCAATATTTTACCTAGGTGTAAAATGTTTTGTTTATACTTCTACGTACTTTTGCTCAGCTCGCTTCATGTAATTGTTGTTACTCACGATATTCTTAAAAAGAAAACTCTATAGTTCTTTCTAGCCTTGTTTATTTTAAAATAAAAGCTACAGGGCTCTACTGAAAAAAAACAAAACAAAACACCTGTTTTCTCACATCACCTTAAATTACATGCTTATTTCTCTAACTAGCACATTTCACCAGGGATAATTTTGATGTGCAGTGGCTATTTTGGGGAACTATTTGCAATGAACAAGACTGTTCATTTGAGAGGTGCCTTAGAACAAAAAGGGACAAAACCCTCATCTTGAGGTCTAAAAAAGAGAGAGCATTTAAGTTTATTGCAGACACCCATTCCTACATTTCTGTACTTTGAAAGTTAATAAATGCTGGCTTTTAAACATATTGCTTGATACAAATTTTCAAGGTCCAAATAATTGTTTACACCAGCTATAATAACTATCTTTTGTGTGTGTATATGTCACAGTGGGTTTTCCTGAATCTAAACTTTAAGCAGCTCTTCTCCCAGAGGAAAAATATCTGCTTTTTACGGTGATAATTTTGTCAAGTGTCTGGAGCTGGCTTCTACTCACTTTTTCCTATTCTTCTCCCCTTCTTTTCTCCTCTCTTAAAAAACTTTAAAAATTAATTGATTAAAACAATCATATTGTCACTATGAGTGCACTTTAGGAATATGCATTCCATATCAGGAGTCAAGAATATCTAAAAGACAGAAAAAATACTAAGCTGTGTTTCTTTTGTAGACAATGAAAATTGTGTTTGCAAAATAGCCTATGTTGCTGTGGTTACAAGATAAGAAGAAAACCATAGTTCAAGGTAAAAGAAGAACATTGAGCATGACTTAGGGTCTTTAAAATTTAGTTTACCATATAAAAGTAATGTCAGAAAAATACTTTGGTTGGTATAAGATCCCAGGTAAATTTCTTAAGATTCAAAGTTCCTAAATTTCCTACATTGTTTTTATAAGTTAAATAGATCATCACTGTTTTTATAACTTGTTTAAAATGTATACACATACTCACACACATCCACATAAGTATACTTAACTAAATAAAAGGGTAATGGATTTTTAAAAGGATTTAGTTTTGTGAAATTTTTACATGTTGTATGTCAGAAGGATTCACTATGGTAGCAAAAATTATAATTTCTCAATGCTTAAGTAACTTTAAGACCACAGACAAATGGTGAAGTTAATTATTTTGATACTAGACAATTTACAAAAATGAAACAGATACAAAATAAATACTGGTTACTAAACATAATTTTAACTTACTCTTATTTCTTAGAATGCAATAGATTAACAAAATATGTAAATACCTTTGGATAATATATATTACTTTTGCCACCTCAAATATGTTAAAATGATATTACATTAGTATTCATAAAGAGAAGAAATTGTTTAACAGTTCTTTGTTTTCTGTCTCCTAGTGTTCTCTTATATCTGGGGAAAAGAATTTAGTTACTTTGATAAATATGATAATGGACAAAGTTGATTATACTAGCTACAATAATTACAAGGAACTGTGAATACATATATATATATATATATACACACACAAAATAAAATGGATTTGATTTTTGGTATGTTTATTTTGAAAGTTGCTATAGTAAATCAAGATGATAAAGTTCATATAATATATACAGTTTTACTTAATATACTGATAAATTATATTTTGAAGGTATAGTTAAAAGCTTCAAATTTATCATCAACATGTATATTTATGTCCATGTGTGTCTAACTACATATGTATAAATATTAAAAATTCATATATGGAAAATTGTCGCATGGATAATGTACAAAAGGAGTAAAATTAAAATTTGGGTCTTTTATCTGTAAAATGATTAAATTATTCTGTGTCTCCAAAAAGCAGAAGTCCTTTTTGTTACTATTACAGTCTGCTAAATCTTTTTTGGATATACTGTTAAATTATTTTTGAAGAGGGTCTTGAATTTTGAAAGAGATTAATATATTTTTAATGGCTTATAATAACCATTGTTTTTATAGTATTATTTTTGCAGTTTTGTGTTCTATTGCCTGTACGCATTTCTTGGCTTTAGATAACTATGACTTCTATCTTGTCTCCTCTAATAACTATTCTTAATTTTGTCTTTCTGAAATTCAGCTCCCAAATTTAGAATAATAAAGCTGTTAAGACGTCTTTTATACTTTTATGGCTAAACTGTCTTTAAGTAACACAAAGATTCGCTCCTTGACTCTAAAAAGGGAAGGATAATAGGTTTGTACAGAACTCTCCAATTTTTAATTAATTCAAAATTGTTACAAGAGCTTTTTTGTTTTCCAAAACTGATAACCGAAAGTTAGTTCATTTCCTAGGTTAATTGTACATAAAGTAATAATGCTTAATTATTATTTTGAGGTTAATTATACATAAGCTTAGTAATTAATTACATAGATGCTTGGAGAGAATATTCTGAATGAATGAATAAGACAATAACATTTTTGGCTTCAAAACTATTTTATGCCTTTCTGCAGAGATGGGTGCCAGTGTGCCTTGTGAGAACGGAGAGATTGGACTGTTGGCCACAGATGAGCAGCCTGTCCCGGGTGGTGCTCTGTGCTGAGTGAGGCACAGACGTAGGACAGTAGGAGTCACCTTCTGCTTTCTCCTCCCATCTGTGAACCCAAACGGCTTAGATCCTACACCTGCAACTGGAAAGCACCAGGACCGTCCACATAACCTTCAATCCTGTTCGAGCCACGGCTTCTCCTCTTTTACCAATGTCTAGGCTTCCTGTAGGCCTTCGTGGAATGTTTCAGGAATAGGAGGATGAAGATGTTAGATGGACATCCTCAGCCATCTCGCCAGTAATACTTTGTACTTTTTGATGAATCGCTGTACTTTAATTCGGGGGAATTGTATCCTAAAGGTTACTAGAACAGTTCTGAGATTGGCTACAGGCCAGTTCCTAACCAATTTCCTTGTTTATCCTCAATTTGTTGAGTATCTTTGACCACTTATTGTGCCCAGTTCTTCACATCTATTACCAGTAATTTGAAAACAAGCCCCTGAAACTCAGAGAGACAGCCGTATACCACAAGTTATCTTACTAGTTAGGCCATTATTGGCACGTCAAACCAAGTTCTATCTAACTTTAACGCTATAATTTTTTTTGTTGCTATTTTATGATGCCTTCAATGTCACAGAGCAAAATACCACGTTAAAGATAGGGTTGCTTTTCTGAGTATACGTGTATGCGCATGTGTGCCTGTATTGAGATAGTGGTGAGGAGTTATAAAGAAAAAGAAAGTATTACAGCAATTAATTCAAGTTCAGGTAGCAGATTTTGGTCATTTTTTAAAAAATAATTTTTGTCAATCATAGTGGCTCTACAACTGTACTCCCTCAAAGTATCTCTACTCATGCCAAAATTTAACAGTGGGAAAAATTTTACTCATATACAGATTTAAAAAGAAAAATTTGCCAGTGTAGATGGCTCGGGCAATTGTAGCCATCTGCTGCTTGTTAGCCCAACACGTTTCATCTGTTGCATGGTTCAGATCAGCTAAGGAGGGAACTCTAGCGTAGTGTAGACGAAATCACTGAGACTAGATGCTGGGGAGAAGGGGGAGGGATGGGGAGCAGCAGATTGTGTTCCTGGTCCCTCATCTAAGCGTCTGGCCGGCAGGTGGTGGTGGGTGCCTGCAGCAGCCTCTGCCTCACTAGTGGGCTCACCCCCAGCAGGGGCTGAATCTCCCCAATCTCCCCAGTGCAGAGCCCCAGAAAGGCCAAGTAATACCAGCGACTAACCACTACCACCTTCACCCTTCTCCAGGCTTAAGGCACTACACTTTCATTTTCTCTTTGGAACCAGTTTTCTTTTTGGTCACCTAAGCTGTGTTAATGGCTTCAACATGCTACACACTGTCACTCTAGCATCCAAACTCACTGCTACAAACGTTTTTAATCAGAGGCACGTGTTTTCATCAGTTAAAACCCATCAATTTTACCTCACCTTGGACTTCCAATGAAAGGTAGAGCATGTAGAGATTGGTATTTTCTACATTGTGTCTGTAATTCATCTGAATACCTAAACTGGTTTAAAAACAAAACATTCTAGCAATTTTATCCTGATCCATGGCATTCAGCAAACCTCATTCTACCCTAATGACCTAACTGGGCACTCTTCCCGTTGTCCCTGGGCAAGAAGAGAGAAAAATCTTCCTTCTCAACTCTCTTATACATAGAATTTAGAAATCTTCCTTTTGTGAAAACCTGTCTTTTGCAACAAAAATGACTTTGCTTCTGGGGTTTTCTGGTTCTAGCTAGTGCTGGTCTGGGACATGTTTTTCTCTTCTTCTAGGGCTCAAATATGAAGCATTAGTGTTACCGCTGTGTATTTGCTTCAACACCAGGCGCCACTCCATGGAAACCAGTAGAATGAAATGAAATTAACCACTGCTTTCTCTGAAGGCTGTTTTTTTTGTGCCCTTCTCCTGGCTTTTAGGATTTTCTACCTAAAGTCAGAAGTTATTTACATACTTCTTTTAAAAAATATTTTTAAAATTGACAAGTAAAAATTGTCTATATTTATGGTGTACAATATGATGTTTTAGAATATGTATACATTTTGGAATGGCTAAATCACACGATTCAACATCTTCATTACCCCACGTACTTATCATTTACGTACTTCTTTTATTACTGTGAACTCCCCTATTCTAGTTTAGCATTGGCTTGGATTACGTGCAGCCTCTAAACATCTAGCTACAGCTTCTTGTACATCATGGAGATCTCTAATACTGGATAGTCTCAAATCCTCATCTCTTAGCTGCACCACCTGAATAGTTAGGTCTCAGGATCCACATTCATATGAATATACAATCTGACTCGTGCCGGCCAATTTTATGAAAAGAAGCTTAAAAAGGCACGAAGGGCACACCAAAGGCACCCTTTCACAAAAGCCATTTCAAGTAATAATTCTCCTTTGTGCAGCCACAAAAATAATATCCTCATGGGAATAAACTCGAGAAAGCTGCAGGAAAAGGTTCTCTGAAGTTCAGCGATTGATGGTCCCCAGGGAGGGGAAAGCGCCCCACGCTGACACATTTATCACCTGCATTTGGAGGCAGGCTAGCTGGGGAAGGGCTTTGCAAAGAAGTGAGCCTGAATGCCAGGTTGAGTGATGCATTTGACATGAAAGACTGAAATGGGAGACCTAATTACAATAGGAAATGACCAACTGCCTTAATGAATGTGCAGGAGAAATTCAGTGCCGTGGGCGCCATCCACGTGCAAGGTGGGAAGGGCCAGGACTGGTGCCCACACCAGCGGGAGGCATTATTTAACATCTGATCACTATTTATCCTTAAGTGATAGCAGCATAAAGAAAGTGAAGGTAAATTCTCATCTTTGGAAATTGGATTTAACTTTTATATCCCTGACCTTCACAATGGGAATCGAAATAAAGGGAGCTTTTAAAATAATAAAAAATGTTTTGCAGATTTATTTTCTATCTTGAAAGCATTATAGAGAAATATTTTAGGATTAGGATTTGCACTGGAAAATATAGAGCAGTTAATCAGCTTGGTTTTCTGTATGGCTGACTTTCTTCTCTACCATGTGATAGAAGGTTGGGTTCTGATCTCTAAAAGTGATGGTGAAAAATGTTATGCACAATGGTTTTTTTAAAAAAACATTTTATCTCAGTTAAATTTTTTTGCTTTTTCCTCTACTTTTTATTTTAAACTTGAGTTTCATATTTTATCCCCTTAAATATTATACTAAAACTACAAAATACTATATTATTCAATTATGTTGCTATTTTAAAACATTTAGTATGCAGTGAATACTTAAATATGACATGCCTTTTACATTGAGAAAAGAAATCCATTTGTATTCTGCATATAACACTGAAAATAGATTTGGATTTTAACACGTATTACAATTTTCATTAGTCACCTGAATTTCATTATTAAGGAAGCTATATTGAAAAATAATGTGGTTTGTCGTCAAAGTAAGACATGTCTTTAAGAAAATAACTTATGCTTTAAAATGTTTATATGAATGTGGCTTCATCATTCGCAGACATTTCCACTGACAACATCATGGGTGTGTGCAGATGGAATGTCTGCTCCCCACAGCTGCCTCCCCCAGTAACATTTGTCTCTGACGTTCCCCATCCTGCATAGAGGTGAGAGGCCAAGCTGGGACGTCCAGCCAGCCAGCATCTAGAACACCTGCCTGGGGAAGGTGGGCCATGAGCCCAGGGCAGCCGTCAGAATGACTGGTTGTTTCAATGCTACTCGTGTTTGCTGAGAGCAATTCTCTTCTCTTGACTCTCCCAAGGGTGTGTGTGTGTGTGTGTGTGTTCATTTAATTCATCATTTTGCCTTTTGGACACAGGAAAACAGAAATTGGTGGAAACGAGGAGAATCTAAGATGTGTGGAGGTTTTATGAGTTAGGGTGAATCAGAGTAGGAGTGAAAACAACCATAAATTGGTATTTTTTGGGCTGTACTCTAGTTGAGGACTGCTTCAGATCTTTCTCCTAATTCATCCTAGGGGTAGGAATCTATTTTAAAAATTCTCACCAGGATTGCATCTGTGTACATGTCACAGTGACATGTAGTCTTGTGATTCTGGTCACCTCTCATGCGGAGAACAAACTCGTGCTGCACTTGAAAGCACAATTTTGGGTCAGCATCTGTCTCCCTTCTTCCCTCTCTTCAGTTCCCTTGAGTTTCTTTTTACATCATCCTCTCTTCTCTAAATCCTCCCATGATGGCTCTGGGGGGCACTCTGACCTTCTAGGGAATGGGGGACAACTAAAATTTTTGACAGTGCTGTGCTGATAGGGTCCTATGAAGGTGCCTGGTGTGGAAAACCTGCACCTTTGGACAATCAGGGTATCCAAAGGGAGACAGAGCAGCTAAAGAGGGATCCCACCACACTGAGTTCAGTTCTTCTCTCTTGTGTATTTAAAATTCAATATACAAAGTGGGTTTATCTTTCTTTTTTTTTCTTTTTTCTTTTGGCAGAAGATATTTTAATCTGTCCTTATTAAAAAGTCAAAATAAAATACACAGGAAGTTTAAGAACAGGTCCCCATGCCAACCTCAAGCATATCATGATTGTACAAGAAATATTTGCTAAATTTAATTGAATTGTGGCTTATGAGTCACATCTCTCTTCCATAAAAGTCTTGGTGGAAAGGTTTTGCGGATACCTCAAATGAACTGGCTATGCCAGACCCTTTCGGAAAGGAAGCAGGAGAAATGAGTGCAACAGTTTTCAAAAAATAGGTAAGTCTTATTAGGTAACACATAATCTGAATAGACCCATAGAATATGCAAAAACCAAATTAATTATTAGTGTGATTTCTCCTCTATAATTTAATATAATAGTCTTGCATTATCTTAAAGTAGATGTTATGGTTTGAATATATCCCCATATTTCATGTGTTGGAAATTTAATCCCCAAATTCATATGTTGATGGTATTTGGACATGGGGCATCAGGGAGGTAACTAGAATTAGACAAGGTCATCAAGGTGAGGCCCCTACGATGGGACTGGTGGCTTTATAAAAAGAGGAAGAGAGACCTGAGCTGCCGCGCATGCTCTTGCCTTCTTGCCACGTGATGCCTCCTGCCACGTTACGACACAGCAAGAAAGCCCACCCGACCTTGGACTTCCCAGCCTCCAGAACCATGAACTAAATAAACTTCTTTTCTTTATAAGTTGCCCAGTCTCAGGTATTCTGTTACAGTAACGGAAAATGGACAAAAACAGAAGATATATGCATATTTGTTAAAAAGAGTTGCTTTGGGATTAAGATAATTATAAACATATGCCAGGAAGAGGAGAGCCAACAGAGCACATGGCACGGAATGAAAACAGTCACTTAACTGGTGGCATCTTCCTGGCCATCGATGTTACCTTGTCAAAGAGCTGAGAGGTACGTACAGTCATGAGTGAAGTTCAACAATTGTTTTTCTCTGTTGACTTTCACCTCTTTTCTATAATGGCTGTTTAAACTTAGTTTATTATTTTTTTCTCTCAGAAAAATAAGGCTGCAATATTGTTTAGCAATGAAAAGAAATGAGCTATCAAGCCATGGAGGGACATGGAGGAAACTTAGATGCATATTACTGAGTGAAAGAAGCCAATCTGAAAAGGCTACATGCTGTATGATTCCAACTAGAGGACATTCTGGAAAAGGTAAAACTATGGAGACAGTAAAAACATCAGTGGT
Organism: Indri indri; assembly: GCA_004363605.1. Classification (NCBI taxonomy): domain Eukaryota; kingdom Metazoa; phylum Chordata; class Mammalia; order Primates; family Indriidae; genus Indri; species Indri indri. Next base: position 7,307 of record RJWJ010019234.1, on the reverse strand, counting down.
TGCCAGGGGCTGGGGGGCTTGGCGGGGGGGGGGGGGAGGAGGGGGATGAAAAGGCAGCGCACGGAGGATTTTTAGGGCAGCGAATCTACTCTCTGTGATACCATAATAGTGAATACATGTCCTTATGCATTTGTCCACATCCATAGAACGTACAACACCAAGGGACTGTATGAAATGTACTGTGTATGGCAAGTATGTAACACCAGAATAACCACAACGTGGCAAGATGTTAATAACAGGGGAATCTATATGTGTATGTGGGGAGGGGTAAGGGGTTATACGAGAACTCCCTGGACTTTCTGCTCAATTTTTCTGTAAACCTAAAACTGCTCTAAAATATAAAGTTAATTAAAAAATTTAAAAAGGCTGTAAAGTTAAATCTTCAAACTATTAAGCCACACGACGGTAAGTTATTCGCAAGGCTAGGTCACTTTGTTTTAAATTAATAACATGACTCCATTTGTACGATGTATTGCCATTAATTTTAATTAAATAACCTTAATATTTAAAAAAGAATGAAAAGATTTTACATGTTTTACGGTTTGATTTATATGATTAATAGTAAGAAAAATCTATTAAAACTTACAGTGCTTTAAAAAATAGTAATTAGGCCCACAGGAATTAATTGATGCATATGATTTGTGTTGATCCTGTCCTTAGTGTTTGACTTTTCTTTTCTTTGTACTTTCTATTGCACTTCCTGTGTTAACTAGGATTTTAAAGCCAGGTCTGTCTGTGTTTAGGGAGCCCAGGCTGCTGCTCTGCAGGGCTGCAGACAGCCAGGAGACCTCTGTGGGTTCGAAGCTGATACGAATGCCAGAATCAGCAAGGGACGATGGGAGAAAAGGAGAGAGAAGAACCTTATCAGAAACTGACATGGTTCCCTTTTTGAAATATCAAATAAATATGCAGTTGACCCTTGAGCAACACAGTTTTAAACTGTGAAGGTCCACTTATATGTGGATTTTCTTCTGCCTCTGCCACCCTGAGACACCAGCAAGGACGATCCCTCTTCCTCCTCCTCCTCCTCCTCAGCCTACTCAGTGTAAGATGACGACAAAGATGAAGGTCTTTATGCTGATCCACTTCCCCTTAATGAATAGTAAATATATTTTCTCTTCCTTATGATTTTCTTAATAACATTTTCCTTTCTCTAGCTAAATTCATTGTAAGAATACGGTATATAATACATGGAACACGCAAAATGTGTATTAATCAACTGTTTATGTTATTGGTAAGGCTTCCGGTCAACAGCAGGCTAGTAGTAGTAAACTTTTTGAAGAGTCAAAGTTATACATGGATTTTCGACTGATCAGGGAGTCAGTGCCCCTAACCTCTGTGTTGTTCAAGGGTCAACTGTACAACGTCTGTTTCCCAGGGTCTTTTCTCTTTTGTAAAACAGACACAGGCAATAAACAAACCAACAAGCACAGAAAGACCCACCCTTGAATCCCGGTTCTACCACTTGTAAGCTATGTGACTTGGCACGCGTCACTTGAAATTCTCAGAGCCTCTTTCCTCACATAGCAAGTGGAGATTCAAGTAGGTACTTGCTTGCAAGGTTAGGATTGGCGAGAATGCAGCGCCAGGCAAGTGCTTCACACTTTGAAGGCATTGAACATTCATCGTCCTCCATTACACCTGTGTAGTTACTGCAGGCAAGACTGAAGGATCATCTGTTGAATAAAGTGGACACTAGTGACAAAGGAAAATAGAATGAGGCTTACTTCTGATTTATGACTTTGTCCCCTGAGTTTGTATTTTGAATGCTGATTCTTCATAGACAATAAATATGAAATAGTAGTTTGAGAATGAATTTACGTAGGAGTAGTGTGAATTACAAATTAAAAATGATTGAAATTTTCTTTTAGAAGACTATCTTCCTTAGGTGAATACACATTATTGTTTTTACCAGCAACATTTAAAGCAGAAAAAAAAATCTTACTTAGACCATGGGATCTGTCTTAATTCCAGAGCATGTTATGTTTTCTTCCAGAAAGCATAACAGTCACATGAAATGTCTGTTGTAAACATTTAATGCTTTTTTATAGCAGGATTATTCACATTTTGTAGATTTTTAAGAGATGAATAACTCTTCCAAGCAAACATTTATTTTTCTATGGCTGCTCTATTCTTCCTTCAAACTGCTATGGAACAGTCTGTGGGGAGGCCAGTCTCCCCAACCACGGCCATAATGCCACTGGAGCTATGTGTAAAATACAAGCTTATTGGGCTACATTTCCTTCTCCTATCTACCCTTTCAGTGTGCTTTTATCCTTCAGGGTATTCAAAAGAAGAGTGACACGATTTCTCTTCGTTAACCTTCAAGCTCTCCAACATTTTAAATTCTAGGCCATTGGCAAGATTATGCAAAGGGTCTTTATATCTCAGATTCTTTTCCCCAAACATTGTAAGTTCTCCTTCCCTGGACTCTAAGATGCAATGGTGTTTGTGGCAGCCAGTCTTTGGGTTATGGGAGGTATCATGAGATGCCACATCGCAAACCAGAAGTGGAAGATCAGATTCTACCTGGGTAACCTTAGTTGGACTTGTCACTCTATTATATTGGGTAATAACGATTCTCCTCTAACCTCCATGGGTATCATGTGTGATAATAGCCATGGATGAGCTGTTCATACTGCAAAGTAATATACAAATATAATGTATCATACTTATGGGGGTTAAAAATAATAAGTCAATTCTCATCTTTGCAGTAGGTACATTTCACATAGTCGCTGAGAACACCCAGTGAACACTGAACCACTGCTTCTAAAGGAAATGCAGGGCTAGGTTCCTGCAAGCCTCTGGCCATAACATTTCATGAGCCAATTAATGCTTTATCTTGTTTTATGTGTGCTTCTGTGTAAAGACATCTTACTTAATATATATTATTGATTCATTAACATTGAATTCTTGGCTAACAGCACAATAACTCATTCTGAACAAAGTGTATCTATTAATAACATGTATTTTCTTCATAAAGCACATCACAGTCTTCTTGTACTTAGGAAGAATAGACAGTATTTCAGCAATCCACTTAGAGGCCATTTCGAACAGTGACATCACCAATAAAAAGCATAAGAATGCAAAAACCATGGCACTAAATAGACTGCAAAAATAATATTTGTTTACAGTATAAGACCTGAAACAAGAAGGCAGAGTGTCACCTTATTTGACCTCAGAATACATACACTGGTGACAAATTTTTTGCTACAGTGAGCATGTCTGCAAATCACCACAAAAGCATGATGAGTACTATAATACTTTTGGGGTTATAGATAAATTTTAATAAGTAGGTGAATTTGCTACCATGAAATCTATAATAATGATGATTGACTGTATGCACACAAGAAATTTAAAAATTTTCCATGCCTTCTGGAATGTTTCTGGATGTCATAATAAGAAGAATTTTGTCTTTCAAAATATTTGCTTACTTCTAAAGAATTGGGTATGCAAATGTATGCTGTGTGTCAATGATAGGTGAGCTGAAGATTTGGGACAGAAATAGGTTCCCTGCTTTTGACAATCTGGTTTAACCAGATACTAAAAATGTCATTAAAACAGAACTTCTGTTCTCTCACTGCATTTCAATAATAAGTAGGTTTTTTGGTTTGCTTTTGTTGTTTAAAAATAATTTAATCTTTGAAAATAAGATGGAGAGATGATGGTACCAATTTGTTTTCAATCAAACATTTTTTAAGTTTTTTATTGTTTATTTGAATCTTCTATTTTATGAATGACCTGGTATTGGGGCCAGCAGTTCCTTTATTTGTATAAGTTAAAAGTCAAAGATTAGATGTAATGGTATTGTCTAAGACATACTGAACACTGTGCCAGGCACTGTGAGAAGCACTTTATACTCATAATACCATTTTTTCATCTTCATAACAAAGCTTATGGTATTAGCACTACTATTATTCTCAGTTTATAGCTAAGAAAACTGAAGCCCAGATACATAAGAAAGCTGCTCAAGCTCCTTTAGCAGGTTGGACAGCTGGAATTGCAGGGATTCTGACTTGACAGCCTGGACTGAGCCTAACCCTAAATGTATATAATTTCCTCTTCCAGCCTAAACTTTATGAAAAGATTTGCTTTTGTAGCTGTTCTATCTAGATGTTGAGAGTGTGTTTTTAGATCACAATGCTGTAATTATTACTTGTACTTGTTAAAGACACATTTGAGTGACAAGCAAAGACTAATAATGACATTGACAGTGTGTTACATTGAAAATGTTGAACTCCCAGCTTTGTGACCTGGGCCCAGTCATGTAACCTGCATGGGCCTCGTTTTCCTCAGCTGCAACATGAGAAGGTTCCAATAAATTATTTCTTAGCACTTCCTAGGATTCTATAAAGGTAATAATAATAATAAAACCCAATAAATGTCTAAGAATGAAAGTGAATGCAATTAAAAAAGAATGAGAAGCCAACCTTGAACTATAACTCACTGGGCGAATTCTTTTTGAATAGACTTCCTTCAGCCTTGAGAAGATTTTGGACATTAAGACTATGTTATATTTTCTTTAGGTTATGAAAAATTAGACATCATTTCTTCTCTTCGGTTTTAATACTATTTCTTGCCTATCACTTTAATAAGCTTTCTCATCAGTGCTTTCCTACCGCTTTTGTCCTTATGGTAAAACACAAAGGCAATTGACTAGGAATTTCAGTTAACTGTTTGCCATTTGTCCGTTTATCAGTTTTGCTGCGTCCTGCTCTCAGGAGGTAGAGATAGATCACAGAGCGATACATCGCCATCAGGGACTCTCCTTCAAAGCAGTAGCAGGCATTTCATCTACCGCATTTCCTCTCCGATTTTAGAAATGTATTATATTCATCATTCTCTTGGATGATGACTCTAAAAGAACTACAAAATTCTAAGCTGTAATAAATATTTAATTCTGGTATCTTTCCTAATCTCCACCAGCTCAGGCAGGAACGTGAAGAGTGAACCGGGCAGAGCCGGTGGCTTAATCCCTGCGGGTAATTTTCCTCCGTTACACGCGCGGGGTCTGGGGCACCAGCCCCTAGGAGACACTAAATTTCAAAAATGTTATTAATATATAAATGGAATCATTAGGTATGTAAACATTTGGGATCGGCTTTTCTTTTTTTTTCTTCAGCACAATTCTCTAGAGATTCATCCAAGTTGTTTTGTGTTTCAATAGTTTGTTCCTTTTTCTTACTGAGCAGTATTCCAATCTATGGACGCACCACCTGTGTGACTTTACAATGAAGCTGTATTCTGACATTTTTCTCTTTTGCCTTTCCTTGTAATGACCCACGTCCTCCTCAACCTAAGACATCCATCTGCCTGAGGAGGGTGGGAGGACTTGTTACAGGTGGTGTCCGGTTTCTGCCACTGATGGAATAGTTTTGAATGTGTCCAAAATGGAAGTCTTAACTTTAATCCCCCCAGTTCCTAAACTACTCTTCTCCCAGTGACCCTCACCATGGTAAATGGCCTCACCATCCAGCCAGCTATTCAGGCAACACCTTGGGAACTCATCTTCGACATGTCTTTCTTTCACCCACCACATCCAGTCAGTCGCCAAATACTGGGGGCTCTGACTTCAATGTATTCCTAGTCCAAATATTTCTCCATCACCCTCACTGCTGTTGCTTTGGTGCAAGCACCACTGTCTCTCACCTGGACTCTACAACGGTATTTTAACTGGTTTCCTGTGGCCATCCTGGCCCTCTATCTGCCCACCCTTTCTGTAGTTAATACAGCATCCAGCACCTGGAATGACCTTTCTATTAATTACATATAAATCGGATCGTGTCACTTACACGTTCAAAGCCTCCTGCAGTTTCCCATCTCATTTGGGACAACGTGCAGCCTCTCCGCGACGGCCCACACCTGTACAGTCTGGCTGCCAGCTAACCCTCTGACTTCATCTGTCTCCTGCCATTCTGTCCCTTGACCACTGTTCCAGCCACACTGGTTTTCTTGCGGCCCTTGAACAAGCCAAGCGTGTCTCTGCCTCACAGCCTTTCTATTGCCGTTCACTCCTGCAAGGCTCTTCCGGAAGATGCCACGTCACTCCCCTTCTCACTTCACTCAGGCCACTGCTTAAACGTCCCCACCTCAAAGAGGACTTCCCTGGACGTCTTAACACCCTCCGTCCCATAATCCTCCTTTATTGTTCATCATAGCACATATTGCTAGCTAACATTTATATTATACAATTCTTTTCTCATTCTTTGTCTATACCCATTAGAACATATGCTTCATGAGGGCAAGGGCTTTTTCTTTTATTCATTGCTCTATCCCTATCATCTGGTACTTATAAGCACTTGACGTACTTTTGAGTGAACAAATGATTTCCCCGAAGTCCTTTACTCACACCGTCTAATACATCAAGGACTCAGCTTGGAGGACCCAAGTCACAGAGCTCTCCTGTGACACAGAGATGGCATCCACCCTTCCAAGCATGGTAGATTGCATTAGTGGCCCTCAAGTCGTTACCCTCTCTGGTATCTGTGCCCTTTGCTGTGTGATTTTGCTGTTTTTCCCACAAATGTGCTTCCCACGCACTTTCCCTTCTCCTTGACCCTGGATTTGGCCACATGACTTACTTTAGACTTTCAGATATCTGTAGACACAAGACCAGAGGCTTGAAAAGTGCTTTCATGAGGGCTTGCTCTCCTGTGTCTCTGCCAGAGAGGAACATGCCCATGCTAAAACTCTCTGGTCCCAGGAGGAAGATGAAAGGTATACAATAGAACCATTCAAAGATTAGCTGATTTGCAGATTAGTGAGAAAAATATGATTGTTATTTTAAGCTATTGAGTTTTGGAATTTTGTCAGATGGCACTTTTTTTTTTGGCCAAGAGCCAATATAGGAAGTAAAAGCAAAGATTTTTTTTTTTTTTTTCTTAAAGTCCAAAACGACTATGAGAAAAAGAAGGGACACAGCAGCAGAGGGGAGAGCCCAGCTCTGGCCCGGGAGCAGGAAATGTGTTTATGAAGGATTAGGCCGAGGGTTCTTGCCATGCAGGGGCCTTGCACCAACGTGAGGCAGCCCAGCCTCGCGGGGAGAGGGAAGGTGGTGATCAGACAGGATCTCTGGCCCTCACGAGCCTCTCATCCTTGTGTGGCATGAATCTTGAGATGAAAGCTGGTGACTCTGCCATGGGGGCTGCCTTGGGGGTGCTGACACCTGCCATGGGGAGGAGGGAGCATGTGACAGAGACTCAGAGCCTCTCTCAAGTGGGAGCTGAGGGGACAGCAAGTAAGCAAGGGGAGTGATGGCAGGTCTCCCTGGGAGAACTGCCTGAGTCAAAGAGAGGCACTCTAAGTGC
>RJWJ010019233.1:0-30485 GCA_004363605.1 Indri indri | reverse complement strand
ATAAATTATATCTTGAATCTCCTTGGCATTGGTTGTAACTTCTCCTTTTTTGTTCCTGAGGGAGCATATCAGAGATTTTTCTTTTCTGTTTTTCGTGAGTTTAGCCAGGGGCGTGTCAATTTTGTTTACTTTTTCAAAGAACCAGCAGGGTTTAAGGCTGAATACGGGAGAAGGGTGATAGAAGGGTTATTTGTACGTCAGGTCCGGTACTGAGTGACGTGGCTGGGGGTTAGGAAGCGGTAAGCTCTGCCGTGTGAGATCTCCAGAACCTGATGAGGGGTGCAAGCCTGGGCTGGCTGGGGAGAATCGCATCGTATTGTATGGGAATCGGGGTTAAAGCATGAACTCATGGCTTTTAGGGATTACAGGTAGAAAGAAAGGCAGACAGACAGGTGTGCGTGTTTCCCTGTTTTGTTTGCAGAGAGACCTGGATTCAATGACACTCCATGAGTAATGGGCCCACGCCGTGTGTAGATCTCAGTTTCTAAACACCGTTTCCTACTAAAAGAATGAGTGGCTTAGACAACCAACCAATTCCAAGGCTGAGCCAGGAATATAAGTTGAGGCTGCAACATATCTTTGTGCAGGAAAATAAAGACACGGTTAAAAGGTATTGGGCCATGTTGAAGCACAGAGAAACCAGTTCAATGGGGCAACACTGACAAGCATGAGGCAATTAATAGTGACAGTAAAGGATTTTAAACCAATAGATAAAAATAGATTAAAAACAGATTATAATGATAATCTGTTAATATCATTATAGATTCTTAAAATAAGAAAAGACTGAAAAAGTACATATGGCAAAATATTAAAAATGGATGAACCTGGGTAATGAGTAGATGAGAGTTTTTGGACTATTCTTGCAAATCTTTTTTTAAATTTGAAAAAAGTTAAAAACACTTACATCACTACAATGAAGTGCTAGTAACTAAACTTACTAAAGGGAGAAAGTCCCACTCTTAATTTCCAGGCATTGTTATACAGTCTTGCAGCTGGGCTTGAACTCGGCGTAGCCTCCACCGATCGCGAAACATCCCGGTGTCAGTTCCCTCCCTAAGCGTCCAGAGCCTAATTCTCACAGTGCCGGTGTTGAACGGGGCCTGGCACGTGTGATGTGACCTGTCAGAGGACGGATTTGACATAATGAGGAGAGGGGCTCACATAATGAGGGTCTCCCATGCAGCACTAAAATATGCAGACCATGTAAGATTGAGTCGTGCTCAGAAAGTCACCACGATTTCCAAAAATATTTATGACAGAGTGTGGAGCATATTTCCACGATGAATCAATTTTTAAAATTTTAAATGCCATTATTAATTATTTGTAAGCGCGTCTTACTGTTGAATTTCCAGTTTTGCCTCTTGAAAATCTTCCCTCCTTTCACAGGCTTCGAGAGCATTTATGGGGCTTTGTACACAAACCTATGTATTATTCACAACACTTCTGTTGCACTTTCCCTCATTCCAAATCTTATTTAAATATAACATTATCTTTATCAATTGCCAAAGGACTTGTAAATCCAGCTCTTTGATATTTCCAAAGTCTAGCTGAAGTTAGCATATGTGAAGGAAACCACAACACACAGAAATGGCATCTGCTTTGATTACGGGTCCTCTGTGAACACCCAGAGAGCTCTGAATTTAGAAAGAACCAGGCAAGGCGGCATTCAAACGCTCACACTTGCATGTAGAGCACAGAGCATTTCGGGTACCAGCCACCTGCGTCCAGGAACACATACTCTGCCTGGCTTTTGGGAGAGGAGAGGGCTGGGAGATCAGGAAACTTGATAGTGTTCGAAATGCCAGCCTGACTTGGGAGACACGGATCATTTCGTGGCAGTCTAGAGAGAACCTGATCCTTCCAGAATGGCCGGGGCCTGTGAATGCAGCGCGCAGGACTGAATGGAGCCTCGTCACGTGGCTGTCGCCTGGTGGATGCTCGGAGCCCAGGCGTCAAAGCGGAATGAGCCTGAGGTCAGGAGACACCTTGCGGGAACGGCAGTGGCTCTTTGGGACTGACCATCCCTCCGGAGTACTCAGGGTGGACGGGTAGGTGCAGTGTTGTGACGCACAGCGGAGAACAGAGAAGCTGCGCGACACAGTGGGCGTTAGGGGGGCTTCTACCTCCGAGCTCTGCTCGGGCCCAAAGGGGCAGAAAGGCCCAGAGTGCAAAGGTGACATCCAGGGATGCAGAGCACTGGGGCTTGCCGGGCTGTGCTGGGCTGAGATGCAATCAACCTCGCAGGCTACGAAACCCCTCCGGGGAGGCCACTGCAGCAGCTGCGGTTTAGGACCTTCCTGGGTGTGCAAAGGTGCAACACCGTGGACCTCGATGGCTGGTCATCAACCAACTTGTCCCTACATTTGAGACTTTTGCCATGGCTAGTGGCAGGAGCACAGTCTTGCTTTAGAAGAAGGAAGCCTTCAGGACACCTCTCTGAAATCTTGACTGAAACCGTTAGCCTCCACAATAAAACCGGGGACCGTTAATGTGTCGGGGAGCGCTAGATCTTCTCGTCAGACTCGAGATGACACCGTGGGCTGGAAGTGCACACTCTGGGCAAGGCCTCGCAGGGCTTGGATCCCACGGTTCCCATGAGAACCGGGACACTCCATGGCAATGACCACATCAGCGTCACTGTCTAGGGTTACCACTCCATCCGTCCATACTGTCCCACATCAGAGGTGTGCATGAGTGTGCGGGTGTGTGTACACACATGTACACATGCATCCATATCCATAAATATATAGACACGCATGCATGTACACACGATATATACATATTTATACATGTATATATTAGACATGAAATATGCAGGTGTGTTTTATGTGTGCATGCTGTATGTACTAACATAGGTGCACATAGAATCTGACCCTCTTATGCACATTTTAAATTAACGACAATGGCACCTCTTCCCAAATGCATCATGAGACAAGGACAAAAACTCTTTGCCAACCCAGCAGAATTTCCAGACTTCAGACTCCCAGTCCAGAGAATGGAGATTGGAGAGGTACCTTCTAGCTGGTGACCGTATAGTGATAGTTTGCCTTTTTTCTCTGCCAGATGGATGGCGTTTTAATGAGCAAACCAGCAGCAGGGACTGTCATTATCCTCTCCCCATAGCCAGAGGAAGGATGGGCCATGCACAAGTTCATACAAACAAACTAATTGAAGCAATTCGCACTGTTGCTCAAACGCTTGGCTTTTCAGATCCCTCTGTTGCGGCCTCAGTTGATTCGGGGAAAATCCACATTTGGCTTTATTTTTCCCTGGATGATAAATGAACTTGTCCTGCCCTCAACCGCTCCGGAAGAGAGAGATTGGAGGAGCAGCTGGCAGGAGGGGGTCAGGGCCATGGCTCAGCCACAAGCTGTGTGGCTCTCAGCCTCCTGCTGCAATAACTCTGCTCCATACATATTTAATATTTTAGTTATGTTTTCTTAAACCAAAAGTTGACCCTTATTCAACACAATCACATAAGTGATCAGTATTTGCACAGCCTGAGGAAATGGGAAATTTGCATCTGGCTTTTCTGAGCCGAAATTAAACATTTATACATTTTACTCACATTGCCTGTCATTAGGCCCAACATACCGCAGCTCCCTGCATTCAGGCCCGCACTAGAAAAATGTTTCCTCTTGGAAAGAAAATTACCCACGAAAATTGCGCTTGTTCTAGGAATGGCAATAGGCTCCTCTAAGATTCTCTAAAGGGTCTTTTCAGGGAAGTAAACGTTTGTTGGGAAAATGCACCGGACTTCACTGGCAGAACCTGCGTCTAAGAGGGTCCACAGCCGGCGCTAATCACAGCCGGCACTGTTTGGATGTCTGTGTGTTTTGTTTTTTAGCATGTTTCAATTCTTAAATAACAACTTTGCATCGAGACTATTCTTCCTCTTTTCTACAAACAGCCAAAGAAGAAGGAGAGATAAACTGAGGACAGATGTTGTCAGATAGAAATGTCAGGTAGCGTTGAGTTTGAGTCCCTTGGGTCTTTGTCAGCCTAGGACTGAACAGTAACGCCATGGCGTGACCAGCACCTGTGAACTCGGAATGGGTGGACTCACTCCTCGAATTCAGAGTTTCACAGTTCCCAAGACAGTGGGTTTGATTTGTCTCACTCTCTGTGGCGCCCCCCTCCTCTCGGTGACTCTGTGGGGTGCCGAAGGGACCCCAAGGACTCCGCAGGGTCCTTGTGAAATTATCTGATTATTCACTTACTTATATTTTATTTTAACCATTTCATTGTTTTTTAACATTTTACCTGGCTTTTTAAAAAAACTATTTTCAATTTTTATGGATACGTGATAGTCGTACATATTTATGGGGCACCCGTGATATTTAGATACAAGCATACAATGTGTGACGATCAGATCAGGGTACCGGGGTACACGTCACCTCCAGCACTTACCATTTCTTTGTGGTGGGAACATTCCAACTCCAGTCTTTTAGTTGCTTTGAAATATACAATAAATTATTCTTAACTAGCAGCCCTGTAGTGGCCCTACTGTGCTGCTGAGCATGAAACTTTACTCCTCCTGTCTACCTGTATCTGTGCCCATCAACCGTCTCCTCATCGTCCACCCCTCCTCTCGATACCCCCCAGCATCTGGAACTATCATTCTCCTCTCGGTCTCAGGAGGTTGATATTTTTTAGCTCCCACGTAGAAGTGAGAACATGCCATCTTTGTCTTTCTGTGCCTGGCTTATTTTACATAATATAACATCCTACGGTTCCATCCGTGTTGTTGCAAATGACAGGATTGCGTTCTTTTTTATGGCTGAATAATATTTCATTGTGTGTAAGTGTCACATTTTCTTTATCCATTCATCCACTGGTGGACAGTTCAGTAAAGTTGCAGGACACAGAATTAACCTACACAAGTAAGTAGTATTTCTATATGCCAACAATCTGAAAAAGAAACCAAGAAAATAATCCCATTTGTAATAGCTATAAATAAAATAAAATACCTAGGAATAAACTTAACCAGACAAGTGAAAGATCTCTATAATGAAAACTGTAAAAGCATTAATGAAAGATATTGAAGAGGACACAAAAGAATGGAAAGAGATTCCGTGTTCATGGATCGGAAGAGTCACTGTTGTTAAGATGCCCTTACTTCCCAAAGCAACCTACAGATTCAATCCAATCCCTATCAAAACGCCAGTGCCGTTTTTTACAGAAATGTAAAAACAATCCTAAAATTTACATGCAACAACAAAAGACCCAGAACAGCCAAAGCAATACTGACCAAAAACAACAAAGCTGGAGGCATCACGTTACTTGACTTCAAATTATACAACAAAGCTATTATAATCATTGTTTTAAAAAATGTACTTAAATGTGCAGAAACAGTCATTGTCAATGCAATAAATTATTATACAGGGAACATGTATAAGCACTCGGTCATGCTACAGAACATTGTCGGCATCCCCAGAGCTCCCTAAGTGCTCATCCGGGGTCATGACTCCTCCCTTCCTCCTTAAGGTGCTCTCCGTTTTGATTTTTATGGTCATTGCCTCCTTGATTTTTTTATATCAGCACTTCTTAGGCGTTTATTGTTGAACATTATAGTTTTGCATTTATTTTTACTTTATATAAATGCAACCATCCCTGTGTAATCATCCTGTTGGTTTCTTCCACACAATATTACATTTTGAGATTCATACACGTTGATGTGCATAGCTATGGTTTCTTAATGTACGTATCAATTCTACGTTTGTTTCCAACTTTAGCTATTGTAGGTGATAAAGTGCTGGACATTCTTAAATGTATTTCTGCGTGCATGTGTACGTAAATTATCCCTGGATATACACCTAAGGGTGGAACTGCGGGGTCCTGGGGGGTGTGACATGCTCGCGTAGATATGCTAAACAGGTTCCAGAGTGCCGTTCCAATTCACGTTCGTATCCAAGCATACATTAGAGTTCCTATTGTTTCATGTCCTTGCCAATGCTAAATATGTTCCATCTTTGAAATTTTAGCCATTGAGTATTGGTCTCCCATCGCGGCTTTAATTTGTATTCCCCCGATTTCTAATGAAGTCAAACAAGTTTATATGTTTATCAGCCACTTTATCCTCTGTTTTAATTTTTTCCCATATGGCTTAACAGCGAATTTCTAAGACTGTTCCTGCCTCACTCACTTTGTAGTGGACGCCAACATGGCAGTATGATTTTGTTGTAAAGCAAGTGATGACATGACGCAGATCTTTATCTCTGGCCTCTGTTCTGTAACATGTGTTTATATGTCCATCCTGTGCCAGTATGACCTTGCCTCAATTACTGTAATCTTGATGTCTGGAAGAGTAACAGCTTCCACCTTGTCCCCTGCATTGAGGGACACCTGGCCTGGTCTGGCTTCCTTGAGACGCAGAGCAGAGCAGCAATGGCTTCGGGAAGCTGTCTGAGAGCGAGCAGGTGCGAGCACAGCTCCTCCCGGAGCGGGACTTGTCAGGTGCTATCGCACTCTGACCCGTGAGACAGCAGTTTGGGGACTTAGGCACACACTCACCACTTTCTGCTCTTCACCCCTTCCTGCTGCATGTGTGACACTGGACCTCTTTTTCCTACTCTAGTATTTCTTCCAGTGCACACAGGCTGGCGACGTGTGTTTGGGTTGTGTTTGTGGAAATCTGTGTAACCTTCACTCAAGGGACGGCTCTGCCAGGGCAGGAGCTGTGTCCACGTGCCGGTTCCTGCTCGGTTCACTTGTCGGTTGGCTGAGGGGTCTGCTGTCGTCATTGACATGTTCTCGAGACTGTCTCTGTCTCCAGTTTCAGGTTTCTCAGTGATATGTGTAGCTGCACCTCTCTTTTCTGTTAGGCTGTTTGAGGTTTGGAGATGGATGTTGTTTGTCAGTTCTGGAAAATTCTCAGTCACTGTCCTTTCAATTTCGCTTCTCCCCCCTTACATCTCAGCCGTCCTCTGGGTCTGCAGCTCGATGCACCGAGATCCACCTGCCACCCCTCCCACCTTCTTCTCTGTACGTTGGATGTTCATGGCTTGCTGTGATTCATTCTGGAGAGTTTTTCCCTAAATTTCTTTCGTTTTACAAATTAGCTCTTAAGCTGTATCCAGTCAGCTACTAAGCTAGTTGACTGCATTTTTAATTTGAAGTATTTTTTTCTTTCTAGAATTTCTCATTGGTTCTTTTTCAAATCTGCTATCATTTTTCATAGTTTCCATCTCTCCTCTATAATTCTTTTATCTTGTCTTCTATCTTCTCAAATAAACATAGTATTTTTGAAATTGGTGTCTGATTATTCTAGTTAATTTTAAGGGTCCCTTAGAACTATCTGTGGAGACAATCACATCATCTGCAAATAGAGTTTTGCATTCACCTTTCTATCTTTATTACTTTTTATCTTTTTTATTGTTTTGCCTTATTTCCCTGGTTAGGACTAACAACGATGTTGAATAAACAGGCTAAGCACTGGCATCCTTTCCTTTGTTCTGATCCTAAAGGAAAAGCCTTTACTGTTTTCCCATTGGCTGTCATAGCTGTCACTCACACACATGCTGCCTCAGCCTCTGTCTTGTCCTGTCCCCGCTTTGTCACCCTGGACCTCCACAACTGGAGGCAGTCTTCACACAGGCCCCGTTTTTGTGTTCTCGGTAAATAAGGCCTCACGTCCTGAACCACTTGACCACTTGTCTTCTGCTGGAAGCCTGTGAACCCAGCAACGTGACCCCGGCCTCTCTGTGCTCAGCTCCCTTCAAATGCATCAATCCAGCCCAGCCCGGGAAACCTGCCCCGGCAATGCCCTGGGCCTCAGTAAAGCCTGCAACCAACCGACAGGTCCCTCCCTCCCCTTGCTCCCCACCCCGCTGCCTCCTCTCTGGTCCTGGGAGTGACAAAGATCTTTTCCCCATTCCAGCCTGAGTGTCCTCCTCCTGCCACACCTGGCTACGTGGAACCTGACGCACACACCTTGCTGACCAGCACAGCCCAAGTGTGACGGCTGCAGTCCTTTAGGGAGATGCTTTTTATCAGGTTGAGGAAGGACTTTTTTCTGTTCTGAATTTGCTGAGAATTTTTATCATTAATGAGTATTGAATTTTGTCAAATGTTTTATCTGCATCTATTGAGATGTTACTTTTCTCCTCTTTTCTTTTAATGTGGCAAATGCATTAATTTACAAATGGTAACCAACTTAGCATTTTGGGATACACTCCACTTGACCATGATGCGTGTACGTAGGCATGTATGTATGGTGTACACATGTAGTATGTATGCATGCATGTAAATGTAGGATGCATGTATTTGTGTATGTACACACGTTTGTACGATGCTGGATTTTGTTTGCTAATCTCTTGTTTAAAACTTTTATTTCTAGATTCACCAGGATATTGGTCTGCAATTTTCTTTCCTTTTAATGCGTTTGCATGGTTTTTATTTTAGAGCTGTGCTAGACTCTTAAAATGACTTTGGGATTATTCCTGTATCTACTATGTTCTGAAAATATGTGTGAGATTGTTATTTTTTCTTCCTTAAATATTCAATAGAATTGGTGGTGCCCTTGTACTTGCACCTGAACACTGACTGTGACAATACAACTTGCCTCCAAGTCATGAGAACACAAGGCTCATGGTGTTAGTGCTCCGGCAATGGCTTCCTAACCCTGCTGGGGCCAGCGTCACTGCTGGAGGCTCTGGGAGAGCAGGCAGGGACCACCCTGCAGGGGGCTCTGCAAGGGTCACGCCCAGGGTGGGACAGGAACACCCAGGATCCTGCCTGCCCCTTCCTGGGGCTCAGGGGACCCTTCAAGGGAAGTGATATCTGAGCTTAGTGCTAAAGTCAGGGTGACAGTCAGGCTCCGGGGGTACAAGTGGGGAGAAGCCCTCTGACCATGGCCAAGCTGGGCAGCAGGGAGAGCATGTTCTGACATAGAGCGATACATAGATAGATACAGCTACGTATCCTACTGTCTTAGAGAATTGGAAATCCAGATTTACTGTATGATGGTCTGAAACCCTTTATACACATCATTAACTATTTAGTTTCATTTTCTGGATTTTTAAAATACTCTTAAAATCTCTAATTCACTTCCACTGAATTGTTCCAAGGGAAAAAGCATGTGCTAAATTCTAAATTCCATCTGGGACCTTCAGAAGGGTCCCTTAGCCAGAGGACAGGGTCAGAGGGTGAGGCCTGAGGGATAGACGGGAGCAGCCAGCCACGTCCAGGCGTGCAGAACAGGGCTGCCCGGGCAGGTGGCAGAGCCGGGCCAGGAGGGCTGCAGGGAATCCGCGGGGCGGGAGGAGGCTGGAGCTGGGGTGCCGGCAGCTGGGCACAGGCAGCTGGGCAGAGCCGAGGGCAAAGCAGGAGGCGCAGGTCAGCAGGGAGGAGACGACACGGGCAGGCGGGCACACGTGTGCTGGAGGTGCCAAGACAGCCAAGTGGCCAATGCTGTGGGCAGGGGGGGAAGGTCTGGGCAGGAGGAATACCAGGGATGGACGCAGAAACGTTAAGTCTGTGCTTCTCTGTGCACAGAGCTCCCCACGGCCACGGGGGTGGATGAACGTCCACAGCGGGAGAAGGAGGCAGCGCAGAACCCAGAGGAATCCCAACACTCAGGCCCAGGGGGCCTCAGGGGAACTCAGAGGAATGTCCCCACCCCCAGAGAGATAGGAAGGGGCCAGGGGTCAGCAATGTCACGTACGCCCAAAGAGGGACAACGTGGTTAAGGAGACAGTCTCTTTCCCTTCTGACCAGCACCCCAGGTTGCCCTGGATGGCCCACTCCTAGAAGGTCCCCATTACCCACGGCAGGGCCTGGGGATGACAGCGACCTTGTGGCTTCAGCCTCAGGGCAGGTTCGCGTGCAGCTTCCACTACAGGTTTGCACACAGATGTCCACATGCAGTGGTCTCCTGCCACCCGGGATCATAAACAGACCCTGGAGAAACTTGCCGCTGTCACCAGGTGGCTGTGGCCAGACCCGAAGAGGCACCTCGCATGTGAGTTTGCGCGAAGAGCAGCAGGGAGCCCGCGCAGGGAGCCCGGGACCCCGCAGAGCCCAGGGCTAAGCCCGCGGGGAAGATGACGTCCCTGCTTTCTTCAGGGAGCTCACCAAGGACACCCCATCTTTTTCTCAGTAACCAAAGTTTGAGTTTATGATACTTCTAGAAGCAAATTCTGAAGGTTAGGTGGTAAGTCCTTAAGGTTAAGCACTTTCTAATCCGCCCTGTGTGTGACAGCTGGTGGCCGTGGGGAACGGTGCTGGGAAGAGAAATGCAGTGAGGAGGGAAGACAGTTGAAATGGAAACAACCCCGCAAAGAATCACTTCTGCCGCGTCCGCACGGTCAGTCCACGGCCCCGAGAGAGGCGGGAGCAGCGTGGGTGGAAGCCGAGGGCGGGACGTGGGGTGACGAGAGGGTACCGCTGAGCGCTAAGCCGGCTTTGCTGTCTACGTGCTGGGGGGCTGGGAGAGCTTAGACTTTTCTAAACCTTCAGTCCCTATCTCGGCAGGGGGATCGCAGCGCCTCTCCTTGCTGTTGGGGCTCGTGAGACGCAGAGAAACGGACTGAGACGACCCGTACGAATTGCCGTGCACGGCGCAGGGCCTGCTGCTCACCTGGAGGGAGGGGCTTCCTCTGTGCAGGTAAGTCACAGGGGGATAAACGTGGCTGCGCTTAAGCTCAAAGACCAAATGCACAACAGCGGGATGAATGTGTGTGGCTTAGCAGGGGGTTAAGTGGACAACAGGTCGAGCTGAGTCAACAGCGTGACGTTGTCACAAAGATACCCAAGGTCTCTCAGGTTGACCACAGAGACACAGGGCGCTGGGGGTGGCGGAAGTGACAGAGGTTAGGGCCCCGCCTGCTCTGCCACCCTCTGTGACACCGTGAGCACCAACGGAGCCGTAGTGAACAGGAAATTGCAGGAGGCCGTGGTATCGCGTTGGATACACGAGCCTTTAGGAACCTGGACACCGTCTTAGAAGAGGGATCGGGAGACAAGGGGCTCAGGGAACAGGGGGAGCGAAAAACAGTTGACGAGATGTTTTACCGGCACCGTTTCCTGGGGCCTAACTACCGGAGGCTCGCCAAGAGGCAGGGAGGCCAGGAGTGCTCTAAATGGCTCCCGGAGCAGGAAGTTCAGGGCTGAGAGGCAGAGATCCCAGGGAGGCAGGTTCTCATCAGTTCACGTAGAGGAAGCTCGACAGCGGAAAGCAGCCGGACCACAGCGGGGCCCTGTCGGCTCAGCAGTGCAGAGCTGTGGCGGCTGCCTGCGTCCGAAGTGGCAAATCGGGCTGTAGAGGAAGTCGCACTGGATAATGTCTAGAACCTTCCAACCACCCTCTGAGTGCTGGAGGATTTGCAGTGGGCCGTGCACGGCTCTCCAGCTGGTTCGCCAAGGCCCTTTGAGGGCCCCTGTAACACCAGATATACGCTAACCAAGCAGTGAGGCCGATCTCAAGGGTGGTTACAGACACATGCACGTGTCATGTTTTTCTGAATAGCAGCACTTAGTACTTGGACAAAATACTCCAGCCCAGTGCGGACTATGTCTCAGGGACCAAGCGAAAGATGTGAGGACGGGATCGGGGCACCCCAGGCAGGCCCTGAGAATGGTCGTCCCTGTCACTCAGGGAGCGCTGTTGGCCAAGGCAATCCAGGACCCCAGGACCAATAAGAAAAAGCCACCGGCCAGATGGGATCGTGTGCACGGTGACAAGGTACCCTGCCCGGCCCCTGCCTCCAGCTGGAGCAGTAACGCTGCCCTCCCCTCGACGCTTTGTCTGATTTGGCAAAATGAAATGAGAGTACAAACCAACCATTCCCTGATCCCAAAAGATTTGAAGGGAAATCTCTGCAAGAACCCATCTCCAATCCAGTATCGGGTAACCACGGACTGCAGCTCTCCACAGAGATGAACTGACAAAGGAAAATCTTCCTGCGTGCACGGTGATTTAGTTGCTACGAGAAAAGCAATAACCTGTGTAGTCAGACACGTCTTCCTGTGAATGAGACTGCACTATCCAAAGCAAAAGTTTTAAATTTCTATTTTGAATTTTTTAAACAAGGTTTCAGATGGCAGTGCACGCTGCAATCAGGAAGGCTCCTTTCGGTTGGAAAATGTGATTGCTAAATTAAGGAGAATAGAGGGAGAGAACAGAATTGAACCCTGGAAAAAAATGTCGTCAGTGAGTTATATGACCAGCTGGATGATTTCTCCCTAGACTACAGAGAAAGGGATAAAGAGAGAAATAAAAGTAAAATATAAAATAAAATAAAATGTCTATGTGCTCTTAAAACTAAGTGGTGAACAGTGCGGGCTCTGGAACTGCGATCCCTGCAGTTCAAACACAAGCTCCGCGGCTCAGCGACAAGGTCAGGTCGGAGGAGTCCCACCTTCAAGGCCTCTGTGTCCACAGTTGAAACACGGGGCTGCGTGTTGAGCTGTTCTGAGGGTCGAAGGAGGTAAGGGGGTCCTCAGGACATTGCCTGGCACATACTAAGCACATGATAAATAATAGCTTTTATTAATCTCAAAGAAACACCAACAATTACCATGGGTAAAAAAATGCACATCTGAACATAACATGGTGAAATCTCTAAAGTTTAAGACTCATACAAAACTACTATAAATGTTCTAACGGCAGTTTAACTAGGAAAGTGTAAGAATCAAGTTGGTTTCAGACTGTTCCTCTTCTCCAGAGGGTGCTGAGTGTGTCTTCTCCATCAGTTGTTTGCACCTCCCTTGATGAAGTCAATGAGCCATCAGGTGCGCCCCATGTCACCTGCGGGGACTGGTCAACACCCAGGGCCGTGATGCTCCTGCCGCCTGGGTCAGGCTCCTGCTTCCTTGCCGTGGAGAACGATGGAGAAAGCCACGCGGTTGCCGCAAACTCCCGGACCATCACGGAGCACTGCGGAGAACAGGTGGGTCGCCACGCTGGAGAGCGGGTGCGTCGGTTGCCACTAGCTGCGGAAATGCAAGCAAGCACGTGACAGACGCTTTTTCAAAGCCACACATCAGGCCTAAAACATTTTTGTTTTTAAATAATAAAGCAACAAAGTAAATAAACTGAACCTCTAATTGAGAACCCAGGAAAAGAACAGCGAAAAAAAAATTAAAGAGAAAAGAGAAGTCAACACAGTTAAAAAGTAAATAAAATAACCAACCCATTTAGAGTAGTTGAACTCATACATTCTGTTTTCAGGCTTTCGATTATGGCAAAAAGTGATCAAAAAGAAAGATAAATGAATTAGAAAAACATGGGCATTCTCGTCGAACAGAGGGAAAGATGAAATGAAAATACAAAACACTGAGAATGAAAACAGAGATAATCACAGACAGGGAGCCAATTTTACAAATAATCATTAAAAATACCCTAAAAACTAGGGCTAATTCCTTTAATGTCTATGATTTTAGTTAATAGTCCAAACCTATAACTTTAGAATGTGCTTGAACGTTAGCAGGACGAGGTCGGGGATTTCAGTCTGTTTTGTTCAGAGATATGCTGAGCCTCTAAAAAAGTGCCGCGCACAGTGCAGGTGTTCCTGAGTGTGTGTTGAATGAATGAATGAGTGAGTGAAAGAACTGAGGGAGGAAAAAGAGAGTGAGTCTGGATAAAATTAAAGATATCTTAGAAAAGCAAATGTTTCCAAACTTATTTAAGGAAATGCTAGAAAATATAAATGAGCCAGTAACTATGAAAGAAATAGTACCAAAGATTAGACTAAGGTTATTTCCATCATATATTATATAATAGCCAAACACAGAATTAGACAGAGCCATACATATTCACATGGGAAGATTTCTAAGATTTGTCATTTTGAAAAGTTATTTATTTATTGTGCAAATTTATTATTTTTAAATTTTTTCATTTATTATCCTTGATTATTTCTAAAATGCATTATTAAGAAAAAGGCAAGTTTCATTACATAGATTCAGAATTATTCGATTTTATAAAGAAATACTGCAGAGAGGAAAATTTTATATTTCTGTAAGTGCTTATACATGATCTGAAATGGGTAGGAAAGGTCTGTACGAACCCCTTCCCAGCGGGTGTATTTCTTTCTGCCGCAAGAGCAGGAGAGAGGGCACCAGGTAATCCAGAGAGACTTTTGCTTTATCTGCGTATTTAAAATTTTACATAAAAAAGTATATTCATATATGGCATATAGTTAAAAATTAATTTAAAAATGAAATGTTTAAAGTTGCCCAAGAGCTAACCTCATAAAACACACCAGGTGCGGGCATTTTTATGGGCAGGTTATTTCAAAACTCAAAAAGAGATCATTCTTTTGCTATTTAAATTATTTCAGCACATAGAAATTTGGAAAACTTCCTAGTTCATTGTACATAACCCTGACACCAATAGAATTCTAGAAGCACAAAAATAAAACTATATACTAAACTTAGCTGTGAATAAATATTTTAAAATTCCAAACAAGTAGTAGCAAATATAATTTATCCATATATCTAAAATGTCAGAAAGATGACCAAAATATTTTATTCTAGAAAAATTAATTCATATATTAATATAATTTGTCATAGAAAGTCCAAGAAAAATAAACTGCATGACTATTTAATAACTGCCTAGAAGCCATTTGGCCACCTTCAACATTCATTTCTGATTTTTAAAGATTATTTGTAAAATAAGGATAGAAGAATATTGCTAAGTGTATTTTAAAATAAGACAAAAAAGATTTATCTCGAACTATTAGCCCTTCCTATCTGTATACATTAATAGCAGAAGAAAACGAACCGCTTTCTCCTACTGCGCTCTCAACACTCGACACAAAGCATGCATTGCCAGATGTTGTCAGATGTGTGGGTTTTCCCCACACACCAACCAACTCACCGGTGGATGCCAACTGGTGTCCTTGGATTCCGTCCGATGCTGACACTCCCCAGAGTGAGTGCAGGTGGCAGGTCGGGGCTCGGTCCCACCATACCCCTCCCTTCAGGCGCAGTCGCAAGCCTGGGCCTCCAGAGCTTCCGAGTGACCAGCTGGAAATTGGTGGTCCTACCACCCCTCCCTGGGGTCGGGCTATTTGCCAGAACATCTCAGAGACCTCAGGGAAACACTTAGATTTACTGGCTTATTATACAGGAAACTACAAAAGAGGCAGATCAGCAGCCAGATGGAGGAGATGTTCAGGGCAGGGGATGGGGGGTGGGGACACAGAGCCCCCACATCCTCCCGGGGTGCACCACCCTCCCGGCACCTTCACCTGTCCAGCAACCCAGACACTGTCTGGGATTTTATGGAGGGCTCGTCACGTGTGTGATTGGTCCCCTCTCCCCTCCCTGGAGGATGGGGAGGGTCTGAAAGCTCCAAGCTTCTAATCGTGGCTTGGTCTTTCTGGTGACCAGCCCTGGTTGGGAGCCACCAAGCATGGCCTCGTTAGAAGGAAAGAACACTCACATCACCAAGGACATTCCAAGGAATTAGGAGCTCGGTTCAGGAACTGGGGATAGAGAGCAAATATTAGAACACAAGATTCTCCCAGCACCACTATTGCTCAGGAAATTACAAGCATTTTAGGAGCTCTGTGCTGGGAATGGAAGACAAAGATCAAATGTCGGTTCCTATTATAAATCACATCATCGCACTATCAAAGCAAAGGTGCTTATTATCACCACCATTTCTGAAGTCAATGCAAAATTTTAAAATATAGTGTCAAGATTTCTAGTGTAATTTTATAGGTGATGTGACTCTTTACCTTAGAGAATCAAATAAAAATGTATTAGAAGTAATTGTTTTAATCTTCATAATTTTAGTAGACTCTAAACCTAGCAATTTTGCTATAGTCCAGGAATAGCCAAATCTGCTATAAGAATGCAAAAGACCCGCGTACGCTAGCAACAGAACTAACAACACTCCCAGGAAGAAAAAGACCCTCAATTGTGCAAGACCCACCTAGAGCAAACTGTATATATTACGAAAGCCATAAAATGACTTAAGCAGATGAAGTTGCCCTGGGTTTCCGGAGGAGACATTTCTACACTTGAAGGATATCATATTTCCCCCGTTAACTCTGCAGATTTAATGCAATTTCAGTAGAAAGCACAAATAGGTAATTTGACTTGACCTAATATTTCAAAAATTATTTTGAAAAACAAAGTGTAAAAGAATATTAGAGAACAAAATAAAAAGAGGAGTAATGAAGGTGCTTGCCTGCAAACATCAAAAAGAACGCATCGTGCGGATACTTCATTAGAATAACACGTAAGCGTCTCCCTGTCTCACACACACACGACGTCTGAGGGAAGAGGTGCAGAGCACTGGAATGAAAAAACAGTTAAGAAACAAATCCAAGTACATGTAAGTACTTAAAATATAACAGCGGAATTTTGAATAAGTGGGAGAGAAATGACTTATTTGGTACGTGGTGTTAAGAAAATGGGAAACCACAGGGAAATAAGGTCTAGATCCCTCTATTACAACCTACATCGAAATACATCTTTGGCCACTGAAAACTTACATGTGAAGTTAACCGTTACTGTCTTAAAAAATTGCAGATGACTTTAGCACGCAGAGGTAGGGAGAGTCTAAAAGAAAACACTGCTCAGTTGGACTGTATAAGAACACAGAAGCCTGTATCTGCAGGCACAAAATCAGGAAGTGAACAAGCTCTGGGGAAATACTGATGGCACATGTGACAAATACATAAAAAATAATAACAAATCTCTTTAAAAAGGTTACTGTGAAATAGAAATACATGCAAAGTCAATTTACAAAAGAGGAATTTTGAGTAGCTCATAAACATATGAAAATATTCATTCTCAAGAGTAATCAAAGAAATGTAAACTGCAACAACAATGTAAAAGTCAAGTTTCAAAGCATACGGGTTTCAGATTTTTAATATACTAATAAAAACAATATTATATGCCAAATAGCATCCATATAAAAATAAAATTCAATGCTTATAATGTTCTCAATATAATTGAACACCCATGTCAGATTTACAAAAGAAA
This sequence comes from Indri indri, assembly GCA_004363605.1. NCBI lineage: Eukaryota > Metazoa > Chordata > Mammalia > Primates > Indriidae > Indri > Indri indri. The sequence goes on along the minus strand of RJWJ010019233.1, from coordinate 13,547 downwards.
AAAACAACTTTTGAGAACTCAGCATATTCATACAGTTCTACCACATGTAGAATCATAATTTCTGATGAGAGACGAAATGCCTCTAGCAAAAATAAGGAAAAACCAATACATTAACCCTCTCCAAAATAACTTGAATTCTTTCAGAAGTGTGGCCAATGCTCTAAACCATGAAACAGAAAAAGAAAAAAAAGGTACATTTACTGTCTTTTTTTAATCACAGAGGGAGGCAAAAATTGCAGTGAATCGAAGTGATGGTGCAAACTCTCCCACAGATGAAATGATAACACCTAGAGAAAGTATTAAGAGCAGTTACTTGAACATACCTACATGGCTGATACAATGGACGGAAGCCAGGGGAGAGTTCATACTATTTTTTAAAATGCAACTGAGAGAGGAGTAAGAACGGTAAGTTTGTGGCATTTGGGGCCAGGAGGGCAGCAGGAGTAACTGGCAGCCCCGCCCTCTGCAGGTTCAGGAGATCCGACATCAGGGCTGGGGAAGAAGGCGGAACCTCAAGGGGAACCTCTGGGACTGAGGGTCCTGCAGAAGGAGGGAAGCAAAGGATTTAAGTAAAAACTCCACCCAAATCATGGCTGACAGCTCAGCGGCACAGGTGGGGGACACCATGGGCACACAGGGAAAAGCCCACAGGACAGGGAGGACTCTCCTCTCGGAAATTGGAGCTGCACGGGCGAGGTCTGCGAGTTTGCGCTTTGTTAACTGAGGGCGCTCCCTGCCAGTACAGCTCGGGTGGCAGAAAGCCAACCCTTTTGGAGCATGTCAGAGGACAGAGCCTCAGACAGACAGAATTGCTAAAACTTAGGAGGAAATCCCTAGAAGCAAGACAACCACGGAGAAGCGGAGACCTCAGGTCGAAATCTGATCTCAGCCTAAATCTTCGATGATTGCTCGATCACTCAGGCGCAGGTTAAATGCCAAATACATAAAGAGCTATGACAAATGGCTTTTAAACATTGCAATGAAATATAAATGTTGGCAAGTGCAATTTACAAAAGTAGGCTGCATAACAGCAGCTGGAATATTGAAAACAAAGTAGAGATTTCAGCAGCTGCGCAACACAAAGTGCAAAGTTTGTAATCTGAGGCCAGGCAAATTAACCATAAGTTAGAACAAAAATAAATAAACACTCAGAACACAACAGACTTCAGAATCACTACCCCTACCACTCACAATGTCTAATTTTTAAGCCCAAGTTACTAGATGTGCAAATAAACAGAAAAGTGTAATCTGTTCGCAGGAAACAAGGTCGTCAGTAGAAACTGACTAGAAGTGACCTAGATGTTGGATTGAGCGAAGATTTCCAGACATCTCTTATAAATAGAATTTAAAAATAAAAGGAAACAATGGTCTTAATAACTGAAGGATAGAAAATCTCAACTAAGAAATGTAAAGTATAAAAATGAAAGTTCTAGAACTAAAAAAATAATAACTGAATTTTTAAAAATTTGCTATAAGCCTCAATAGCAGATTGGCAATGACACAGAAGAAGGGACCAGTTAACTTGTGGACCCATTAAAAGGAAATTAGTGACTGAAGAACAGCAAGAAAAAAGACAGAGCTCTCCATAGACTGTATCTAGCCGTCTACAACTCATATGTTTAGAGTCCCACTGGGAGAAGAGAGAAAACAGGACAGGAAAAAACATCACGTGAAGAAATAATATATAAAAACTTCCCAAAGTTGGTGGAAAATATCAACCGACAGACCCAAGAAAGGCAGTGAACTCCTGGCAAGCTAAACACAAAGAAACCACTGCCGGGGACGTACTAATAAAACTGCTAAAGTTAAATTGAAAAAATATTTTTAAAAAGCCAGAACAAATGACTTGTCACATACAGAGAAACCGATACAATTAACAACCAACTTCTCTAGAAACAGTGGAGGTCAGAAGACATGGGAATATTATTTTTTTACATGCTTATAGAAACACAGATGTCTACCAAAAAGTCTATATTTAGCAAAACTCTCCTTCTAAAGTGAAAATGAAATGAAGAAACATTCAGACAAACAGAACGTGGGAGAATTGGTCCCCATGAGACGTACAGAACAAGAAATGCTAAGGGAATTGCTTCAGGCTGAAGGCAAAGGCCACCTGCTAGAAATTCAGGTGTGTAGAAGGAAGCTCCACCAGCCCTCCACACCTGTGAGTAACACATTTGTAGATTCAACCATCGGAAGACAGATAATATTCAGGAAGAAAATTATGTCTGTACTAAACATGTGCAGACTTTTTTTCTCGTTATTATTTCCCAAATGATACAGTATAATAACTATTTACATAGCATTTATATTGTTTTGGGTATTATAATTCAGAAATGATTTAAAATGTATGGGAGGATGTAGCGTAGGGTACATGAAAATACTATGCCATTTTCTATCAGGAACTTGAGCATCCACGGAGTTTGGTATCCAGAGGATGTCCTGGATGGAAGGAATTCTCCACAGATACCCAGGGACAACTGTACAAAGCAACAGAAATGTTACCTACAGGAATAAATAAAAATAATCATATATTTTTCCGTTCTTCTTTTCTTTCTTATTTTCTCTAAAAAACATCTGGTTGTTTAACCAAAAACAGTAAGACTAGATTGGGTTCATAATGTATACAGATGTAGCATATATGGCAACAGCAGCAATAAGGATGAGGAAATGCAGATCTATTTTGCAAGTTTCCTGTATTTTGCCTCAAGTAATACAATATCCACATTAAGTAGGTTGAGATAAAGATGCATACTATAACCCCAAGAGGTCACCAACTATAATTAATTCAAACAGATATAGCTAAAAAAAGCAGTAGAATTTAAATGGAAAATTCTAAAGTTCTTGATTAATACAAAATATGCCCCCTGCCCAAAAAAAGAAGAAAAGATAAATAAACAAGACAACTAGAAAACAAGTGATTAAGTGGCAGACCAAAACAGAACTTTATCAATGACCATATTAAATGTAAATGGGTTAAATTCTCCTATCAAAAGGCAGGTTTTGTCAGTCTGGGGAGGAAGAAAAATAGGAACAAACTAACTGGGAGTTATAAAAGTTGTGCTTTAAATATAAAGACACATAGAGGTTGAAAGTAAAAGGACCTAAGAAGATAAACCACATAATTAGTAAGTGTAAGCAAGCTACAGTTACTATGTTAATCTGAGACAAAATTGAATTCGAGACATGGAGTATTATTAATGACAGAGACTTTGCAATGATAACAGAGCCAATTCATCAGGAAGGTATAATAATTATAATAACAATGCCTCAAAATACATTTAGCAAAAACTGAGAGAACTGCAGGGAGAAATAAATTCACAATTAAAGTTAGAGGCTGTAACACAGTTTCTTCAATAATTAATGTATGAACTTAAAAATGAGTAAGGATATAGAAGATTTGATACCGACACTGTCAACCATATTTATAGATATTTGTGGAACGCCACATGTAATGACTACAAAACACATTTTTTATAGTATAGGTGGAATGATCACCAAAAAAAACATTCTGAGCCATAAAAAAAGTTCTTAATCAATTTCAAAAGATTGAAATACTGTAGAAAATATTCTCCGACTACAACAGAATTAGATAGAACATCTACAACAATAAAATACCTTCAAAAGGCCCAATATCTGCAGATTAAACAACTCAGCTTTAAATAATCCTCAGACAAAAGAAGAAATTACAAAGAAATTGAGAAAATACTTTGAATTAGATGAAAATAACAAGGCAACATATTGGAATGTGGAGAAAACTAAGGAAGTGCTCAGAAGAGGATTCAGAGTTTCAAAGTTAGTATTAGAAAAGAGGAAATGTTTAAAATTTAATAATGTAACTTTCTACCTCAAGTAGGTCAAAAAAGAACAAGTAAACCCAAAGATACGTAAGAGGGAAAAAATAATAAAGGTAAAAAAGTCAATGGAATCAAAAACATAAAAAATGAAGAAAAATGGGTTCTTTGGCAAGATCTATAAAATTGAAAAAACCTGCAAAAAAAAAAGAGGACACAAGTTATGAGTATCAGGAATAAGAGAAGAGACGTTACTACAGGTTCTACAGACATTGAAATGATCATAAGGGAATAACAGAAACAATGTTATTTCAATAAATTTAATTGTCTAAAATTGAAAACCAAAAATTATCAAAACTGGTATAAGAACACAAAAAAGGACAAAAGTGATATTTTAAAAATCTTATTTCTATATTGACCGAGAAAATTAAAACCTTCTCACACACGCGCACACACAAAAAAACCTCAACACCAAGAATGCGTAAGTAGCAGAATCTCTGAAATATTTAAAGAAGAAATAACATAAGTTCTACATAAACTCTCTCAAAAAATAGCAGAAGGAGGAAATGAATTATTTTATGAAGTCAGTATTACTTTGATGCCAGAACTGGATAGAAACGCTGTAAGGAGGGAGAAAAAAAAAAAAAGTCACCACCAAACCACAACCCTCATGAACATAGACAAAAAAATTCTTAATAAAATACTAAATTAAAAAATCAAATGCAACACTATGTAAAAGGGATAACATGGTAAGCAATTAGAGTTTTTCTCCAGAATGCAAGATTGCTTCCATAGCTTAAAAAGCAATCTATATAAAACACCATATTAAAAAATAGAAGAGAAAAATTATATATGATATCCCAACAGAGGGAAAAAACACTTCACAAAACTCAAACCATTCGTGATTTAAAAAATAGAAATCTCAGTACACTACAAGAGAAACTTTCTTCACTGAATTGGAGCCATCCGTGCGACACTAACAGCTGACCTCTTACCTAAAGACTGAACCCTGCAAAATGAGGCAGGGCCGTCCCCTCACCCCTTCTGTTTGTCATTTTTCTACATGTCATAGCCTGGGCTGTGCAGTCAAGGAAATGAAATAAAAGCACGACAGGTTGGAACAGAAGAATTGAAGCAGCGTTTCCCACAGATGACTTGGTTATGGAAGACACTGGGGACCACACCTCTCAGCTGCTTGAACTAACAAGCGAGTTTAGCAGTGTTCCTGGAGCCAGGCCAGTGTAGACAAGTCAATTGCGTTTCTATACACTAGTAACAAACAACTGGAAATGAAGAAAAAAAGTTCAATTTCCCTTACGATGGCAACAATTACGAAATATTGAGGGATAAGTTAAACAAAATATGCACAAGAGCTGTACACAAAAACTATACAACATTGCTTAAAGAAATTAAGACCTAAATAAATGGAGCAATGTAACGTAGTCACTGACCAGAAGGCTCCATGCAGGAAAGACGCCAGTTCTTCCCGGTCGGTCTTTACAGGCAACACGATTCCAGGCAAAATTCCAGCAAGTGTTTTCTTGTAGAAATTTAGAAGCTGGTTCTGAACGATCGCAGCCTGATGTAAGCGCAGGGATAGGAGGGTCCAAGACTGAACCGACGGCAGGTGTACCTGCGGCCCTTGCTGGGGGCGCCGGCCTGCACACAGGGTGGTGGCGGGCGGGAGAGCGGGGAGAGCACTGAGGAAATACAAATGTATTAATCTTTTACAACATGAATTTAGTGGTTTGGTTTTGCTTTGATTTTAGAAGCGTGGACCCCATGCCGGGGAGGGTGAAGGTGTCGGGGTTATTGGCGGGAACGACCTGGCACGTTCCTTTGGGAAGCAAATTAGGACACAAATCCAAAGCCTGCGGAAGCACATGTGTGAGGGCCTGTCAGTCCTCTCTGGGCCTCGACCCTGAGCCAACAGTCACACTGCTGAGGACACCAAGAGCGCAACACTGCTGAGGACACCAAGAGCGCAACAGCAGCAACAGCGGTCAACACGTACTGGGGGCTTAGCGGAGACAGCCGCTGCCCCCTGTGCCCCAACCCACGAAGGCTCTCCCCACCTGATCAGAGCACACTAGTGTCATCGACACCTGCAGACAGCAGCCGATCTGTCCCTGCAGCAGGACAGCACCGGCCCCTCCACACCGTCCAGGGGCGGTGGAGGGGGCCTGACCCTCCTGTGCGTGGCATGGCGCCGCCCTCAGCCTGCTGCGCCCTCGCTCTGACCCTGCCTGGGGCTGACACGCAGCTCCATCCTTCACGAGGCTGCGCAACCACTGGGCAGGTGACACACCCCACGGCAGCAGTCCACTCTGGCCAGGCCCAGTGAGCGCCATCTGAGTGGCACCCAGGACACAGGGCGTGAGGAAACGGCACCCGGAGAAGTCTCCTCACTCCTCTCTGCCCCTCGGCCTCACAGGGAACGATGGTGTCCACTGAGCCGACCTTTCAAATCGGGCTTTCTTTTGTGTGTCTCTTTGTTTTTGACCGACCGACCACAAGCAAAGGTGCACTGGCAGATGTTGACAAGCAGAGGGTGGGTGAGGGTGGGGAAGCCGGGTTTGTAGCCTGTGCTGTTTCCAGGGCATAAATGCTCCTGCCACGGCCACTTCCGGGCCACCAGGTAACTTCGGCACAGGTGGAGCTGGAGAGAGAAGTGCAGAGTCAGCTCTAAACCGGGCGCACAAAACAGGTCCCTGCAGTTGAGGGACAAAAACTCTGGGAACCCGCGAGGCAGCAACTTGGAGATATTCATCACCTGATTCCAAAGTGATCATGATTTTTAATCCAGTAATCTCATTTTTAGACATCTATCTCAAGCAAAAAATAATTAAAAAAAGAAAGAATTATTCATCATCGTGGCTCTGTAATAGCAGAAATTGGAAATAGCCTAAACACTTAAAGACAAGTGAACAGTTAGGAAAATTGTTATACACTCAGGGAAACATTGCACAATAATTTTTCAGATGTTTATGAGTCATTTATAAGAAGTGAGAACCATGTTTAGGCTACAACATTGCTTGGCTGCACTGGGACACCATGGGGGGTGGGGATGTTGACCCTGAAGAACAGGCTCCCCCAGGTGAAGAGCAGGACGAGGACAGCTCCCACACAGGTCCGGGTTTGCTGGGGATGCAGGATGCCGCGTGCCAGCAGGGATACGGCGCCTCATCCGCCACCCGGAACGTGTTCTAAGTCTCAATCATGGCAAACGAGAGCAGAATCTTTGCTGGAAGAGTCGTCTTCCATTTGGTATTGCGTTCACAGAGGAATCCGAATGTGTTTCCACATCTACTCCAAGACACACGTGCGGCGGGAGAAGAAGTGGCTTCACGCCTTCCCCGTGACTGCAAAATGCAAAGAAATCGGGATGATCACAGGCCTTGCTGAGCAATAGGTTCTCGTTTCAGAATAATGACGATGGTGTCAGCCTTAGAATGGGCCTAACGCAGAGAAGACATGGTCCGTGGTCAGCTGCTGTGCCACAGGCCTGAGCCCCGTCCCCAGGTCACACATGGGACAGCTCAGTTAGGGTCCTGGGCTGGGGAGTGGCGCAGCCAGTCAGAGGTGGCAGGTGGGTCCCTCCCAGCCTGTGCTCTCTCTGCCAGGAGTCAGGTTTCCCCGTTGTCAGTGAATGCAAAAGGTAAAACCAGAAAGAGATCCTTTTATTTAGGTGTCCTAGGTTTCTTCCCTGCCTTCAAAAAGAATCCCATACCAAAAAGAAAAAAGTCACAAATGAGGGTGGGAGCCCACTGGTGACAGCAATCCCAGCAGTTCAAAGGGCTCACCGCGCCAGCACTGCATTTGGCTGACACACAAGTGATGGGTAAAAACTGGTCCCTCGCGCCTGTGACCAGGGCTGAGTGGCAGTGAGGGAAGGAGGAGCTGCCTACAGCTCATCTCCATCTGTGACAGCAGCCGGGACACAGCCGGTGAGCAGAAACGAGGAAACCAAGAAACCGCATCTTCAGGAACTGAGGACGGGCAGAAGTGGCAGCTCCGGGGTGGCCCAGGCTCCCCGCCATGACTGGACACCTCTTCCTTGGAGGACCGTGGTGGGTCCTGCATCTGGGCTGCACCTCGCTTGATGCTGGGACACCGGTGCTGGCTCCCTGCCAGTGCTGAGCACACAGAAGGGTGAATGGATGCGTGAGCCCAGTGAGTGACTAGCCCTGCTCCCAGGGCCAGGCCAGCCAGAGGCCACAAGGGGTTTCTGAGGACCCCGTCAGCCTCTTCAGAGAGCCCTGACACACCCCACACAGCTCTGCTCAGCACCCCACTCCAAGGCAAGGCTTGGCAGAAGTGGCGTCATGCTGGGGCTCTTGTACCCCCACCGGGCCTCTCTCAAGCAACAGTCGCGGCACTATTTGATCCCAGCCACGAGGCAAGAGACACGCAGCTCCCACGACCACATCTGGTGAGGAGGATGCTGCACCAGAGGTAGGGCCTGGGCTCCAAGGGGGTCCCTGATCATCAGGCCACACTGTGGCCCCATCACCAAGGCCCTGGCAGAGCTTTGCCCTGGACAACTGGCCCAGAAGGAAGCCGTGGTCACCGGCTGCTCCCCAGAGCACATGGAGACAGGACAGCTGGCCGTGTACAGATCTGTGCACGTCACGGAAGGCGACCCAGGCCCATCTGTGGCGCAAACGTTGGGGGCAGCTTCCTTTGATCTTAACGGGGCGCCAGCGTCCGCAGTGGCGAAGTGCTTTTTCCTTCCCTTTCTTGCGATGTGCCAGTCAACAATCTTAGAGCAAGTCAGACATGACTGTTTCTCCAGATTTCTCTTATGGAAATGACCAGTCCCCACTGAGCTGTCTCTGGGCCCGTGCACATAACCCGCAGAGCGCTGGACACAGAAGAAAGGGGCCGGCTAGTTTTCAGGGACGTGCGTCTACACAGGAAACATGACCGGGTGGTCAAACGGGAGGAGGCCAGAGTGCGCGATGCCATGAGGACAGTTAAGCGAAGCCGGAGAGTGGCCTAGAGGACAGAGCCGCCGTGCGAGGGCAGCGTGGGAAGGTGTTCTGAGGCGCAGACACAGAACTGGGACGTGAGTAATTAGCAACGTGCACGGTGCTGAAGGAAGCCGGCGGCGGGTGAGACAGAACCAGGCGCCCAAGCACAGGCGCGAAGACCAGGGAGGAGGCATTGCAAAGTGCCATGGACGGACGGCTTGCTGGGCACAGAGAGCTGGGGACGTCGGCTGGTAATTAGGCAAGGAGTGTCGCTCCTCTTTTCCAAGCCATGCCCAACACAAACCACATACACGTGAGTTAAAGATTTAAACGCAAAGGGTGATCACAATGGAGTCTCTGGAGATGCCACAGAGACTTATCTTGCCCTCTCGGAGCAGAGGCTCAGGAGAGAAAGTGTGGCCTGGGGGTTGAGGAAGACTGTCGGTGCCAGGAAAACCTGGATTTCTAACTCTCAGAAACAGAACGCCAGGAGGGAAGCACCGTGCCAAGAGAGGTGGATGTTCTGACGGTGTCACAGGTCACCGTGTCTGCCCAGCTGCTCTCCCATCCTCGCTGGGTGAGACCAGCAAGGCCCCTGACTCTGTAAAGCCAAAAATACATAAAAGAAATAAAGATTTTAAAACTTCAAAACTACCCACTCCTCCCAATTTTCAAAATGGAGATCACAGTAAAACCGACCTCACAGAGTTTGCGGAAGACTTACCGGGCCGGCTGACTCCCAGAAACCGTTCGCAGAGTCAATCCGGGGTTGTGTAGACGATGCACGAAGTGTTGCAAAAATCGATGAGGAAAAACGGGGAAGTGAACACGGACACACATGTTCCTTAACAAAGAAGGGATAAAAATGGAAAATAAATGTTTAAGAACATGTCACGATCATGTAATTAAATCAATGTGAAATTTAGCAAGATAACATTCCTGTCCTGCTGGTAAAATGTTTCCAGGCATTTAAAATCTGTTGTTGGTTAAGTTGTAGGGAAGCAAAAATGGGGGTAGTGGACGTTCCAGAAGTCACTGGAAACTTCAGGCCTCCCACGCGTCTGGAGCTGGAGCACCGGGGCGGCGGTGAGAAGTGTGCACCTGTCTCACCTTGACGCACCTGCTGTCGGGGACAGGGGGAAGGGCCTACAAGGGACCCTCGGAGGAGCTGTCCCCGGTGCATGGCTTGAGCCTGGAGATGCCCCGGGAGCTGACTCCACAGGAGGTGAATAGTTTCATTTGTATTTTTTTAAGCCTCACTGTGTTTTAGATCCAATTCTTTAAAAAGAAATATTGTTTCTACAATCTAAAGTATTGTCGAGAGCCTGGTGTCTCTTCATTCTAAAAGGAGCACCTGCAGAAACACCTTGGTATTAGAGGCATCAATTTTTCTGGGTCTCTCATATCTTTGCTGAAGGACTTTGCTCCAGGAGCTGGTATTTCTGCACTGATGTCCTGATGCACAGATCAGCAGGTGTCTCGCTGGGCACCGGTTCTATGAGGAACAGTGAACCACAGGCACATTCGTGGCTGATGGAAATCGCCTTCCAGCCCTTCCCAGATTGAGACACCAGACACCTCACGCTCCGCCTCTGCAGGCAAGCAGCTCCCAGCTCCACGCCTGTTGGGAACGTATTTCCACGCGGATGGTGTGTCGCGGCCGCCCCTCCTCCCTGGCCCTTGTTAGCATCACAGCCACAAGGACCTGGCAGGACCACGTACCCTGGGCAGCCGCGCTGTTGTCCCGCAAGCTCCTGTTCGTTGCTTTTCTTCTTAGCCAGGGAAGTATTTACGGCTCCACAGGATCATAAATGTTACCACACAGGAATAAAACCGAGCTGAGAGTTTCCCGTCTGACCCAGCTCTGTTGACACATCTATTTAGATCTCTAAATTAAAATCACATGCCTGCAAAGTCCTCGAGAATATAGCCAAGGACACCACAGAGCTGCACTCCACGACAGAAAAGCATTCAATCATGCATTTATTATGTCACATTAAAGTAAGCCCTTTATTAATTTGAGCCACCAGAATGTATTAATCGCTTATTGTGTGCGAGGCTTTGTTCCGGGGACCACAATCGCAGCTGAGACAAAGGAGAAATGGCCCACGGGCTCTGCTTCGGGCGGCAGTCGCAGGCCAGCAGAAACGCATGAGCGATTAAACTCCATTAAACTCCGACACGGGGTAAAATGACTTAAGGGCTAAGCAAAAAATTATGGGAGCCCAGGAAATGCAGCAATTAGCCCCGAAACACAAAGGCAGATCTGGGCAGAGAGATGTAGAAGTGAAATTTTCTCTCCCAAGCTGCTCTTCCAGTACTCCCTGCTCCCAGACAGCCATGGTGTCCACCCTGGCCCTGCCACAGCCCAGGGCGCCACCCCGACGGCCCCCGTGCCCAGCCCACGTGCAGTTCATCCCGGGATCCTGTCTCCCCGGTCCCTCCCTCTACTCCACTGCCAAGAAGTTGCTGCTGGTTCTGTCACCTCCCACGGGGACGAGGCCCCTGCCTCCAGACTGCCCCCCCGCCCCCGCCCACAGCAAAGTTGGAGTAAATTTTCAAATACAAGTTTGGCCCTGTCAGTGCCTGGACGGAAGCCATCTGACAGCTCCATGTGGCCCTCAAGACGAAAGTTCTTAAGAGAGTTGTAAGTTCTCCTCTCTCTTCCCTCCCTGCTCACGCCCAGGCCTCCAGCATCCCCCGTCTCGCACACATGCCCCGCTTTGCTCTGTGCCGGGACCCCTCCCCTCCCCTGGCCTCACCCCACTCACCCCTGTAACACCCACTCAGCCTTCACGTCTCACCTTGGAGGTCACTTCCTCCGAGACCCAGTCTGGACCGTGCGGCTTCCTGCTCCTCTCTGCCACGGCCGCGGGCGCCTCCTCCTGTGACTCCCGCGCTGTGTCACGATTCCTGCCAACCAGCCCAGGAGCCCTAGGGCGGAGACGGCTGCATTCTCTCCTCCAGCACCCAGCGCAGTGCCTGGCCACAGCAGGTGCTCGGGATGAGAAGGTCTCCACCAGGGTGGATGTTGACCTGGGCTGGGAAGCAGCAAGCCTGATGACCAGAGGACAGTGGGAAAGGGAACTAACATGCAGGCGCAAAAGCAGAAAGCGTGCGGCCTTGGCAGAGAATTTCAGAAATAGGTGTATGCTCAGAAATTAGGCAGGAAAGGCAAGCGGAGGCCGATCGCAGAAGGCCTGCGGTGTCGGGCTGAGGAGTTAGGAGAGCAGACTTCTGCTGCCACACAGGAGGAGGCGCCAGGGATGGGGGTTACTTTCCATCTAGAACAATCGCAAGAGGACGTCAGACGAAACACACGAAGTGGCAGTTTTCAAGACACCAGGCATCAGGCGGTGAAGCTGGCTGTGTCAGGGAGGTGAGCCCTGCGACCACCCTTATTGCCCTGAGATGCCCTCCAGGCCACACACAGGGAACAGGGGCCAGGTAGTGGGGCCTGCTCATTCCCCTGAGCTAAGGGGATGGAACGGAGGCTCTGGGAACCCAAGGAGGCTAGAGTTTGCAAAGCGAAGTATGGATGGAGATTACAGCCCAGAAGGAGAACCCTAAACTGCTAAGAGGAGTGCCCCGCGGAGCACTGACCAGCATGTGGGGGGTGCCGGGAGGCTACAAGAGGCCAGGAAAGCTTAGAAATCAGGGCTTCACCTGGGGCCATGAATGGTACTTGTTCCCATGAACCAGACTTGGCAATCTCATAATTCACGGTACACTGGGCCAGGCTCAGTGGCCGCACCTGCAGCCCCAGCTACTCAGGAGGCTGAGGCAGGAGGATGGCTTGAGCCCAGGAGTTCTGGCCTGTAGTGTGCTGTGCCAATCGGGTGTCCGCACTAAGTTCAGCACCGATATGGTGACCTCCCGGGAGCAGGAGGCCACCAGGTTGCCTAAGGAGGAGTGAACTGGCCCAGGTCAGAAAGAGAGCAGGTCACAGCACACTGGGAAAAGTACTCTGGAAGGTCCTGCCTCAACCGCGGGCAATAATTACTTCCAGGTCATGTACTGCTGTGGACCCAACTCACAAATCAGAGAAACAAGACCGGAAAGAATTGCTGTCTCCCTATTACCTATGCACCAGAACAAAGTTCGGTAATATTTATGGGAACACAAAAATACCTAGCACCTGAGTAACATGTCTGGCATCCCGTCAGAAATGAACGGAGAAATGGGGAAACACAGCGCGTCAGGGGACACTGGAACTGACACGGATGTTAGCATTAGCAGGCAAGGGCATTAAAAATTATTACAAATGTATCCCACATGTTCAAAAGTCTCCTGGAGACATGGAAGAGATAAAATAAAGAACAAAACAAATTCTATAGTCAAAAACTCCAACGTCTGAAATGAAAATTACAGTGGACAGGCAAATTAGACATTGCCAAAGAAAGGAACAGTGAAGATATGGCAGCAGAAGCTGTCCAAAATAAAGCACAAAGAGGAACAATGATAAAGAAAAATAAAATACCATCAGCTCCCCGTGGGACACCTGTGAGAGATTAAACACATCTGTAAATGTAGTCGGTGAGGAGGGGAGGATAGAGAAAAATTGAAGAAATAATGGCTGAGAATTCCTCAGTTTGATAAAATAATAAATCCATGTATCTAAGAAGTTTAGCGAATCCCAGGGCACATCTTGTTTAAAATGATGGAAACCTGTGATAAGGAGAAAATCTTAAAAACAGGGAAAAAAGAGCACATTACATACAGAAAAACAAAGGTAAGGGTGACAGCATATTAATTCTCAGAAATAATGCAAGAAGACGGC
>RJWJ010019232.1:0-30677 GCA_004363605.1 Indri indri | reverse complement strand
GGGGGGGAGTCAGTAATCTTAAAACAATGAATACATCTTGAGTGGGATTAGCCGGGGTGGAGTCCCACAAAGAGAACCTGGTCATCAGGAAACTCCGGAGTACCTGGTTCCCAGAACTAGGGACCGAAGGTGAACAGGGGATTCAGAAACAGAGTCCTCCAAACAAACTTTTCCTAACTAAAAAGTGTCTCATGTGATGATCCCTTATTAGGAAGGATGGTGAGAACTCTGAGGGATAAATAACTTGTGGATAATTGCTGAGTGAAATAACAAAAGAAAATTCCCTCTTATCTAGCTCATATCATCAATGTGAAGACCATTGAGTATGACTACAATTTACTTTGATATTTTCAAAGGTAAATGCTACAAAAAATCAGTCAGGGTAATTGTTCTGCCACCATTCTTAACATAGTTTATCAAGCCCCAAAAACCTAGATAATAGTGATAATTTCATGTGTCAAACTGACTGGGCTAAGGGATGCCCAGATAGCTAGTAAAACATTTCTAGGCATGTCTGCAAGAGTGTTTCTGGAACACTTAACATTTGAATCAGTAGCCCGAGTAAAGATACCCTCACCAACGCAGATGGGCGTTATCCAACCCACTGAGGGCCTGAATCTAACACCAAGGTGGAAGAAGGGAGAATCTGCTTTCTGCTTGAGCTGGGACATGCATCTTCTCCTGCCCTTGGACATCAGCACTCCAGGTTCTTGGGCCTTTAGCCTCAGACTGGGACTTAGACCACTGGCTTCCCTAGTTCTCAGATCTTTGGACTAGGACTATATTACACCACTGGCTTCCTGGTTCTCCAGCTTGCAGACGGCAGATTGTGGGATCTTCCGGCCTCCATAATTGGATAATAAATCTCCTCATATATATGATCTTCTATAATTTGTTTCTCTAGAGAACCCTAATACTATCATATGTATCTATCAACCTACCACTAATATCTGCTGGACTTTAGTTTCTACTGAATGAGCTTGGAATTTCTTCAACGGCTCCATTCTATACGAATTAGCAAACTTCGATTTTGCCAGGGCACTCTTCCATTCTTTACCTATATCAGCAATTGAGTCATCAAATGGAGGCTCCACATACTGAACATCATGAAATGATTCTCTTAGTCGTTCTCTTAAAATCTGTGCATACTTGGGGGGCAGAGACAGAAAAAGTGCAAGAGACATTACTTTTTAAATTGTAAAATGAGGCCAGGCATGGTGGCTCACACCTGTAATCCTACCACTCTGGGAGGTTGAGGCGGGAGTATCACTTGAGCTCAGGAGTTCAAGACCACCCTAAGCAAGAGTGAGACCCCCATCTCTACTAAAAATAGAAAAATCTGCCAGGCGTCACGGCATGTGCCTGCAGTCCCAGCTACTCGGGAGGCTGAGACAGGAGGATTGCTTGAGCCCAGGAGTTCGAGGTTACAGTGAGCTAGGCTGACGCCAAGGCACTCTAGCCCCGGCAAAAGAGCAAGACTCTGTCTGAAAAAAAAAAAAAAATTGTAAAATGACATTTCAGATTAAGAACCTTGGTACAGTGGGGCAGGGCTGACATAAAGCTTAGCAATCTGTTGTAAGAGACTTTTATAATAATACAGTTACTGAATCTTAGATTCACTTCTGGCTATTAACTTTGTAAAAGTAGAGAAAAATATGTATCTAACTTTTTATCTATACACACAAATATTAGGGGATAGGGATGTAAGGAAAACCTTTCTTGCTCCCTACTGAGGTTATAAAAATATTATCCTTCGTTGTCTTAAATTTCAATTTGTGTTACTTTTGTTTATCTTTAAATAAATAATTATTTAGGTAACACATTCTTAAGTGGAAAAGGTATCATCAGTCCATGCTTTTGACATGCAACATTCTGTGGCATCTAACATGCACTAAAGAAGTATTTATTTAGTGCCTGATATGTTCCAGATGAATGCTCTGGCATCTTAAGTGATGAGTTCCTTTTAATAATAGCCAGGAATTTCCTTTTCTTGCCTATTTGGCTAGAACAATTCTATGTTGAATAGAAGTGGCAAAAGATGACATCCTTGCCTGGTTCTTAGTATAAGAGGAAAAGTTTTCAGTCTTTCACCATTGAGTATGGTATTTGCTGTGGGTTTTTCATATATGGCCTTTATTATATTGAAGTAATTTCTTTCTATTACTAGTTTGCTGAGTGTTTACATCATGAGTGTTGAATTTTGTCCAATGCTTTTCTTCATCAATTGAGATGATCATGTGCTTTATTTCTTCATTCTGTTAACATGGCGTGTTACATTGATCAATTTTCATATGTTGAACCATCCTTGTATTCCAGGAATAAATTTCATTTGGTATTATGTATAATTGTTTTAATATAATGCTGAATTTGGTTTGCTAGTATTCTGTTGAGGATTTTTGCTTCAATGTTAATAAGAAATATTGCCCTGCAGTTTTCTTCTCTTCTTTGTCTAGTTTTGTTATTAGGGTAATTCTGACCTTACAGAATGAGTTAAACAGTATTCCCTCTGCTTCTATCACCTGAAAGGGATTGTAGACAATTGGTATAATTTCTTCCCTAAATGTTTAGAATTCACCAATGAACCCATTTGGATCTGGTGATTTCTGCCTTGGAACCTTAATTATTGATTCATTTAAATTATTTATATATATATATACACATACATATATGCCTATTGAGAGTGTAGATTTCTTACTGTGTGAGTTGTGGCAGATTGTGTCTTTCAAGGAATTTCATCTATGTTATCAAATTTGTGGGCACAGAGTTGTTCACGATATCCCCTTATTACGCTCTTGATGCCCATGGGATTTCTAGTGATATTCCCTCTTGTATTTCTGTTATTAGCAATTTGTGTTCTCCTTTTCTTTCTTAGCCTAGAGGCTTATTGATTTTATTGATCTTTTTAAAGAAACAGCTTTTGGTTTTGTTGATTTCCTTTTTCAATTTCATTGATTTCTGCTATAAGTTTTATTATTTCTTTTCTTCTGCTTCCTCTGGATATAATTTGATCTTTTTCTAGTTACTTAAGGTGGAAGCTTAGATAATTTAGATCTTTCTTCTTTTCTCATACATGCATGCATTCAATGCTATAAATTTCCCTCTAGGCCATTTTTTGCTGCATTCCACAAATTTTGATTTTTTTTTATTTAGTTCAAAATATTTTTTTCAAATTTCTCTTGAGATTTCTTCATTACATTACATTTCTTTCATTACAGTGTTTCTGATCTCTAGCATTTCCTTCTGGTTCTTTCTTAGGATTTCCACTTCTCTGCTTACATTGTACATCTCTTTTCATGCTATTTTATCAACTAGAGCCCTTAAAATATTAATCATAGTTATTTTAAGTTACCTAATTCCAACAACCCTGCCACATCTGATTCTGATGCTTGCTCTCTCTTTCTGTTTTCTGTTTTTCAGGATGCCTTATAATTTTTTCTTGATAGCCAGGCATGATTCACTGGGTAAAAGAAACTTCTGTAAATAGGCCTCTAGTAATGTGGTGGTAACATATGGGAGGAGAGGAAGCATTTTATAGTTCTATGATTAGGCCTCAGCCTTTTAGTGACCCTGTGCTTCTGACTGTGAACTTCTCAAGTATCTCTCAGGTTTTTTCCCCTCCCCCCCTTAAGCGGGACAGCATGGCTAGAGGGCTGGAGTTGGGTATTTCCCTTCTCCCACATCAGTGAGGCTCCGCAAACCCCAGGTTAGACTCTGGTTAACTAGTTTTCCTGAGGGCAGATCTTGTTAAGAACAAAGTGCTCTGGTACATTTCAAAAAGGTCCCATTGCACCCCTGGCCAGAGCATGAGGGAGTTTTTCTCTAATATTTACTATGATAACCTGGTTCAACTCCTGAAGGTAAAACTCAAGAAAAGGGTAGGGGCCACCCTGTGATGGGGTCATCCTTAAGTTTTTAACCTGAGAATTGTCCACTCTTAGCCCCCAGCAAATTATCGATTACATTTGGGGTTTTCGGACCCCGACATTAGTTCCTGTGGTTTCTGCTCTAGTTATGTTGTGATTCTCTGTATCCACCTGTCACTCCCACTTTGGGGGCAACAGTTTTCTCTGTTATCTCACTTCTCTTATGAATCTAGGAGGAGTTACTTTTTCAGTTTGCTCAGCTTGTTACTTGTTAGGAAGGAGTGGTGACTTCAAACCCCTTACATGTAGAACTGGAAGCCAGAAGTCTTACCTTTGTTTTTGAAAGACATTTTAGCTTGGTATAGAATTCTAGGTTCAAAGCCATTTGCTTTCAGTACTTAAAAATGATGCCTCAATGCTTTGTCTTGCTTTGCTTTTCACAGGAAGTCTGCCGTCATTTTATCTTCGTTTCTACGTAAATGATGTTTCTCTTTTTCTAGTTGCCTTTAATTTTTTTTTTTTTTTTTTTTTTGAGACAGAGTCTCGCTTTTGTTGCCCGGGCTAGAGTGAGTGCCGTGGAGTCAGCCTAGCTCACAGCAACCTCAAACTCCTGGGCTCAAGCAATCCTCCTGCGTCAGCCTCCCGAGTAGGTGGGACTACAGGCATGCGCCACCATACCCGGCTAATTTTTCTATATATTTTTAGTTGTCCGATTAATCTTTCTATTTTTAGTAGAGGCGGGGTCTCGCTCTTGCTCAGGCTGGTCTCGAACTCCTGAGCTCAAACAATCCGCCCGCCTCGGCCTCCCAGAGTGCTAGGATTACAGGCGTGAGCCACCGCGCCCGGCCACCTTTAAATTTTTAAAATCATTGGTTTCAAGCAATTTGATTATTTTATGTCTTGGCTAATTTTCTTCATGTTTCCTGTGCTTGGAGTTCACTAAGCTGCTTGGATTGGTAGCTTTATAGTTTTCATAAAAATTTGTCAATTTCTCACCCATTATTTCTTCAAATATTTGTCCTCTCTCCCCTCATTTGGAAACTGAAACTATATTAATAAGAACATTAGATTGCTTGAAGTTCTCCCACAGCTCTGATATCTTCTAATATTTTTTCAGCCTTCTCCCCCTCCCCCTGCCCCACCACTTCTACACCTCTAAATTCATTGGTCCTTTCCTCTGTTTTGAATTTGCTGTTAATTCCATTTAGTGCATTTTCATCTCTGACACTGTATTTTTCATCTGTGGAAGTTTGATTTGGACTTAACATGCTCAATCTTTCTCTACCTACTTAAATATATGGAATGTAATTATAATAACTACTTCATATTATATGATGACTGCTTTGATGGAAACTAATAGAATGATTTTTATAACTACTTTAATGTCTTTTTATACCAATTTTATCTTTGTGTCATTTGTGCCCTCTTTTCATCATTTCTTCTCATTTTGCATTTTATTTTCCTGCTTCTTTGTAGGTCTGCTAACATTTCACTAGAGACCAGATACTGTGAGTTTTACCTTCTCATATACTGGGTATTTTGTACTCCTAAAAACATTTTTGAGCTTTCTTCTAGGATGTAGTAATTTGGAAACAGTTTAATTCTCTTGGGCCCTGCTTTTCCGCTTTGATAGGCCAGATTAGAAAAAATTTTATGTCTTTTTTTTTTCCCCCATACTACTGAGGTAATACACTTCTTAGCACTCTAACCAATCTCCACCTCAGGTAGTTTCCTCACCAGATGCACTAAGCTGAACACTCAGGGGAAACCCTCTGCAGATCTCCGGAGCCGTTTGTGCAGCCCTGTCTTTTCCAATACTCTGCCCTGAGGTCTTCAGCTGTCTTGACCTCTCCAGACTCCTAATTTCCGTTCAACTAAGGAAGACCTCTCCTTGTGCTGTGGCCTGGAAACTCTCGCCAGGCAGTTAAGCTGGGGGGCAACACTGGGGTTCACCTTACCTACTTTGCTCTCAGGTGTCAGTACCCTGTGTGATCCAATCGATGGAAACAATTACTCTCTACACATTTTTTGTTAAGTAGTTTTGGGTAAGAGTTACTTCATGTTGGCTGTAAGTCCCTCATCAGAAATGAATCTGCTGTTTTGATCATCTGTCAGACTTCTGTGCCTATCTTTTAATTGTAGAAGAGGCATTATTAACTCCCTAAACTTTCTAAAATCATTTTGGTCTTGTTTATTAAGAAAATATTTTTCTACCATAGTGACTGCCATCTTCTTTTCCACAACATACTCAAGGGATACGACTACACACTACCATTAACGGTGGCTCCCAACTGCAATGATTCTCAAGGGAATGTGGCATGATGTGTGGCCTGAAAACAACCATTAGTGATTCTAACATGCTGAAAACCCGTATCTCCACCATTTCTTCTGTATGTATAATATTGGCCATCTGACTTAGTATACTCATTTTTAAGAGTACTTTATTCCTTTTATTAAGGAAGAATCTTGTATTCTTTTTTTTAAAATTAGGAATAAATTTTAAATATAACCAACTTTTTGGCATCTACGAATACAACCTAAGTTTAATTATTTAACCTGTTGATGTGGCATGTTGTTACACTGAGCCTACTTATAGTCCTAAAATAAACTGAGCTTGGTGATACCATTACTTTTATTTCTAAATGCTATTTGCTAGTGTTTAAGATTTTCAAATGTGCACAAGTGAAACTAATCAAGTTTTCAATATTTGGTAATCCACTTAAGGTTTTGTGACCTTCAGTTGCAAGCAACAGGAACTGACTCATTCTTCTGTTTGGTTTGTCAAATTTTTTTTGTTAAACACGGCATACAAGCACATATTTCTGGTTGGCAAAGTTGCCTCTGTATGCGTGATGGCACTAAATAGCCTAAAATCATGTGTTTCTGTTAAATGCAGCACTCCTCGCAGATCACTCTCGGGAAATCTGCAAGCTGAATAAGTCTTGAGAAGTGAAGCTGATCCCGCCCCCTCTCTTTGAATCGGCTCCTGCAGGGTTCCACGGCCTCGACTAAAACCACCTCGGCACCGGCGTCCGAGGCGCCCCGCCCCCGCCCGGGCCCGGGGACGAGGAAGAGGAGGGAGCGCGCCTCCCTCGCAGGCGGCAGCGCGGACGGCCCCGGAGCCGCTCGGAGCTAGAAAGCCGCCTCCGCCGCCCGGGTCCCGCACTCACGGCCTCCTTCTCGAACATGCTAGGCCGCCTCTCTTTCCTGGGCGTCGCAGGCTGCTGCTGAGGCGCCTGGCTCGGGGTCGGCTTTCCCCCTCGGCCTCGCTTCTCCATTTCGTTCTGAGCTCCTGGACGCCCAGCCTTCGCCGGCTCCATCGGCCCCCAAACGCCTCCGCCGCTTCCCGCGAGAGCGCAAGTCCCGCGCCTGCGCCGCGTGCGGCCGGAAATGCCTGCCGGTGTAGCTCAGCAGCCCGGAAGGGGTTGGGCGAGGTATCGCGTCATCCGCGCGCGCCGCGGCCGCGGGCCCGAAGTTATGGAGGTAGGGCGGGCTGGCGCGCGGCGGTCCTGCCCCCGCGGCTCCGCCGTTTCCCGGGGCGGGAAGGATTGTGCGTGGGCGCGGGGCTGGGGCCGCGCCCAGCTCTGCCCTGGCCGGTGCTCGCAGAGCCCCTTCGGGCAGAGGCGGAAAGCCTGGTCTCTGCGGCTCCTGACCGCTGGGCCGACCTGGTCCTGCGCAGTTGTCTCACGATAGGGAGTGTAGTCGTTTTCCTCCCGCGGGATATTAAATATCGAACATCTGGAGACAATAACGATAGCTTTTTTGAGTACCGTGTGCTCATTACCGCAATCCTACCGCACCATCTTACAGTTAAGATTTTCAAGGCAAGAGGTAGTAAGAGGTTGAGGAAGGACACAAGTTTAAGTCCAGCTGCAAAAGCACAGTCCGGTTCCCCGGCCCAGCCGATCTGGGCGAGGCACAGAAATAATCACAGGATGGTGGTGTGGGTGGGCGCTCTCGCAGACGTGCAGGTTTCTGAATTCTACTCGAAAGACAGGCATGTTCGTAGCTATAATACATAGCGCAGTGTAGTAAGTGTCATGAATTACAGTCGAACTAGTGTAGCATCTAGTATTTACTGATTTGCGGTTGGATTTTATTTCTCACAGTGGAGTCTTTTCTCATCCTAGAGAGTATGGACTTATAAACTAAGCTAAAAGCAAACTTCTAGAGTTGTGTATTTGTTGAGGGGCGGGCAGGGGCGGGTGAGTATCAAAACTCCCGAGAGCTGAAGGTCGTGGAGACCGGAGAGTGTTATTTCAGCTCAGAGTAGGAAGAGCGATTCCTTAAACTCATTACTCAGTTATTGTTTGGCAGAGGCGTGTCTTGGTGGTAACAGGGTTGTGTAAGACACTATCTGTGCTCTAGGATCTTACAGTTTGGTTGAGGTTGAGGGAATACTATATTGGTAGGGCATCTACAATCAAAAGAGAAGACCTTTCTTACAGTCTGAGTTGCTGTATCCAGGGCCAATTTTAGTAGTAGGGTAGATGGGCTTTGATTCTGCCTGTCACCTGCCACCCCAGAACAACAGCTCATTCCTTTAGAGTTTGAATGCTTTTTAAAAATGCAATGTCCGTTTAGATATGAAAATTACCCTTGACACTATTTCTGTATCAGGAGAAAAACAACGCTAGTTTTTTAATTGAAAGAATTTAAAGAGTTAACTATAAGATTGTTAACTAGGTACTCGAAAGGATAAAAAGAGATCTCTGAAGGTATGATGGAGGTGGCAGCTGTAGGAAGCATTGCTACCCCTAGGCCTGAGGGAACTAAGGGAAGTGGTTGAAATTAAACGACTTTGACACTTGGAGGAGAGTTCCTGCACAGCTGAAACTCACATTTCTGAGGAGGGGGTGGTGCTGCTCCTGTAAGTGTTGGGAAATCTGCAGGCTGGATTCAGCTGCTGCAGTAGGAGGTGCTGAGTGAGTGTGAAAGGAGTAGCGTGTGGACAGGGAGCCCCCAGGATGCAGACAGGCAGAAGCAAGTGCCTACTTCCTGCTGCTGCCCCGTCCTCCCTCTAGTGCTCCGCCTGCCTCTGCCCAAGGTGGTCTGCAGAGTCCCAGCCCCAGGATCACAGAGCCAAATAGAGGATGCCAGAGACAGTTGCTTAACAGTTGACATAATTTTCTTGAGGGATGCCTTAACTGTCTGTTAGGGCCTGCTGGGATTATTTAAAAACCAGGGCTGAGAGTGGAAAGTGGAACTTCTAGGGGACAGGAAGAGTGCACAGGGTAACAGGATGATACCGAAGAGGGTTGGGGAAGTTAAACTGGGCAGCTTCCAAATCAGGAATCTGCCAAGACTGGATCATCACTGTTACAACACCGTCACCCTTACCTTGGATGCATCAGAACAAAGAGCCCCGAGTTGAGTTTTGGGCCCAGAAATGTGACTTCTTTGTAGGTTTGTACAGTGACCCTAGTGTAATGTGGGATAATTATGAGGATTTTGATTTTATTGAATCCTCCATCGAAAAGCAGTATGGTTTGTTTGCTGTTTTTCACACTGTAGGAGAGGCTTAACTTCATCCATCTTAATTCTTAGTTGGGACAGACCCCTTTAACAAAAGACAGATCAAAAAGAGAAAAACAAGCTTATTGATGCATGGAGCGCACATCATGAGGGGTAAACCGCAATGAAAAGTAACTTGAAACAGCGGCTTAGAACTGCACTGATAGAGAATCTTCCACAAAGAACAATATGTTTGTAGAGTCATGACAGGGTACAGAAAAGCCTAGCCTGGTGGGGGCTGGGGCTGGGGGTGGGGACATTTGCCTATGCACTTAACTAACAGGAAGGTTTGTTTGCAGGTTGCTCCGGTGCCCTGTCTAGGCTTGTAAGAGTCCAAAGTTATTTCCAAAAACGTGTAATTTATATCCTGTCTTTAAGCAGAAAAGAGCTTTTCCTTCATTTGCTGTCTCTTGTCTTCAGCTGAATTTTTTTTTTTATTTCAAAGAGGCATATTTTGGGGTGACATTGCAGTTTTCTTCAGCACCAAATAGGGAGCCAGAGGTCTGGGCTTTTTTTTTCTTTTTTCATTCTGCTTCATTCTGCTTTCCTGTCTCCATTAGAAAGTTGCTTATTTTGGTGGCTCTGGGATTGTAAAGAAACGCTGAAAGGAAGAACCATTTGTAAAACACGTTGAGCTGCTGTGAACTCATCTTAACAAAAATGGTCAATAAAATAATTTTAAGTCCTTAAACATTTCTCATATTTGAAAACATTGAGATAGATTAGTTAATATTTTATCACAGTGTTTTAATCATTCAGCTCTCATGTTAGTTAACAGCAACTGTACCAGAACATTCTGTACTTAAGATAGATAGAATTCTCTTGTGACATAAATATATAATTATATTCCTATTTTCTTCTCTGTTAAGTGGTGCCTTTTATGTTTTATTTTCCAGCCATTAACAGTGGACCCTGTCACCACATGTCTCTCTCCCTCGGTGCACGATATGGTCTGTAAACTCGGGTTTGAACACAGAGATTACTGTGATATCAATAGTGTTGTAGCTCAGAACGGTGAAGTGTGCTGGAGAAATATCACCAACTGTGTGAGCTACGAGTCAGGTTTGTACTGTTCTTGTTAGTAGTGTTCTGTTGACAGTGTCTTGACCTGTGTCTTGACTCGTGAAATCCTTTCCAATCGTTGCATGCTGTTGTGAGAGGATGTTGTGATGCAGCCTGACTCAAAGGAGAAGGAATCAGCATGAAAAGAGGGACAGCAAGAGCAGGGGCCGCAAGGCATCAGGGGCCGGCGGGCTGCTGATGGCACAGGTCTCAGGGCCCTAAGGGGGTTTCCCATAGAAGTCATGTGAATTAAGGGCGTGGAATGACCAGCGACACATTATATAGTCATTTTAAATGGCTTTTAGGTATTCTTGTACATTTTTTTGGAGCAGGGATGGATATTGTTAGGGAAATTTAATAATAGTTATGAAAGTTACAAGCGAACTATGCTAGCCCGGCAATTCCGTTTCCAGGAATGTGTAAGACAGGTGCATGACAGGTAGAAACATGCCCAGGGTTATTCTTTGCAGCATGTTTGTAATAGCTAAATTGAAAAATAAGCAAATGATCTGGAAACAGCCAGATTTCAAGCAGTTGGAGATTGGCCCAGTTAATGTGATAAATGCACACAGGGAATGTTACACAGTAGCTAGAAAGAGTGAGGGGGCTCAGCTGATACAGAAATCTCTGGGCTAAGTGAGAAAAATAGGAGGAACATATGTTTATATCTCTATTTACCCTTTTGTATATTTTGATCGTGAACCATGTGGATGTTCAACCCTAAACTTATTTTACAAATTCGTATCACAAAAATCTTCTATAATAATTCATTGTCATTGGAAATTTCACAACCTAATAATGTTAAACAAAAAAAAATCAGGTTACAAAATTACATGTACAGTGTGGGTCTGGTTTCCTATATACTTATGGACAGGTAAAGGCATTGAAAAAAGTATTTTTCTCCTGTTTGAACCTTTCTGTATTTTCCAGACTCTCTACTGAGAGTATATTTCTCTTTTATAATCAGATAAATAATTTATTTTCGACAGCATATAAGTATATCATATGTTCAATTGTAAACTAATTGTTGATTTTGTGGAAATTCTATAATTGAAACACTTTTTCTTTGATGAGTTAGACATTTTTAATCATATGGTAGAGAGCTGGGTACTGAATTTTTCTTATCCTCTAAGACCAGGGTCTGGATTACGGGGGAAGTGTGCAGCGGCTGGGCCCCATGTGTGAAGCCGTCCATTCCCACTTCCTGGCTCTGAACAAGGGGCAGTTCGAAACTCGATACGCACCGTGGCTCCAGTGGACAAGTTTTCCAGAGGTTTGGCTGTTGAATAACCTTTAGGAATGAAAGACTTTGCAAATACTACTTACAGGCCTTATTGCTTGCCAATTTTAAAGAAGACTTCTCCATCCATAGGCGTTCCTTCTAACTGTGAAGAAATCTCGAGGCTTGCAAGAGAAACCTGAGCTATTATTGACGGTCTCCAAAGCCTGAGCTAAGAAACGTGCCCATTTGAACAAAGGCAGTTTTTGGATTCAGTATCAGAGGATTAGGGGTTGGAGAGGTAGCATTCCGTCCATGGGTGCTCATCCTGGGACAGAGGAAAAATGGACCCTCCAGAGTAAGAGGCTGCAGGAGAGCTGCAGAGTTAGCAAGGTGTTCTTTCTTTTTGTTCTTTTTTTTGGAGACAGTGTCTTGCTCTGTTTCCCCGGCTAGAGTGCGGTGGCATCATCTTAGCTCACTGCAGCCTCAAACTCCTGGGCTTAAGCGATGCTCCTGCCTCAGCCTCCTGAGTAGCTGGGACTACAGGCGCCACCACCACACTCAGCTAATTTTTCTATGTTTAGTGGAGAAAGGGTCTCACTCTTGCTCAGGCTAGTCTCGAACTCTTGAGCTCAAGCAATCCTCCCAGCTCGGCCTCCCAGAGTGTTGGGATTAAAGGTGTGAGCCACCGCGCCTGGCCACAAGCTGTTCATAGTGGGACTGGAGACAGGGTTGTGTGGTTTGTTAACGGTGAATTGAAGAGGGGAAGGGTAGGTTGGGGCCCGATCCAAATCTTGTTTTGGTTTGTTTTTTTGTTAGTTTTTCATTTCATTCAGTGTGTTAAATGACCACAGTAAAGCAGTAGCTATAACAAGTCTAATTCACTGCTGCTCGCTCTGTAACGGCTCTTCTGAGTGGCAGGGTGAGCTGCCTTGTGTGTGTTTCTAAGAACTAAGCTAAATCCAAAGGGAAAATAAGATGTAGGTCAAAATATTTGACTTTTCAATTCATAGTTATGCTAGATTTATTGCTTTCAATAAACATTTAAATAAAGAACTTTCAAAGAATTCCTTAGATATTAAAATATTTTTCTTGGTTCTTGAGGCATTGTATTATTTATATAGAAAATATTTACTTACACCAAAAAAATAAACTACAGCAGTTGAAATCTTTAGAGGTTAAATTTCAATAAATGATGTTATTAACTGTGAGAAATATTTCTTGAGTGTGAATTCTAATATGTGTCTTACTCTGAACAGTTATTCCCTGAAATATTTGATGACTTGGGGAGTCTGCAGTCTCCTGCCATTTCTCTTGGCTTAATGAAACTGACGTCCTGTCTGGAACGAAGCTTGGGCGATGTACGTGTGAGAACTCCTTCACTACTGGTCCATTAAATTATCAGAATGAACATTAAACTGTTTTAGAGTTGCTCTCAGACTTCTTGATTTTAAGTATTTTTTTCCTATAAAATGCAATCATTTGGTATGGATTTTTAATGTTAACATTTTTTAATGATTTTGTAACCAAAACATTGGCATCGAGTATTTTCTCCCTTCATTTGTACAAACAGTTGCTTCATGAATGATGTTTTTTCTCAACATTTATTGGCTGGTCATAATGCAATTGTTACCCAATTTTTATTTGAATTTCAGGTATTTGTACTGCTTGGGAAGGAATGTCCCTTTCTGTTAAGAGATCTGCTGGCTTCCAAGGAGCTCGCGCAAGTCTTTGGGCAGCCCGTGGTAAGCCAGTTCGTCTAGAGCTTACGGAGCGAGTGCAGCACAAGACAGTCGGCATTGGCTGTGCTTTCGTGATCTCGTCAGCGACTCAAGCATGCTCCTCCTTCCCACCTTCCCTCTCACGGCCTCCCTCGCCCAGTGCGCAGGAGGCCTCCGTGTCTGAGTAAGAGTAACCCCTGGGCTGCCGCAGGGGCAGTCTGAGCACATTGCTTTAGCCAATCATGTTTTAATAATTCTAATACTTAATCCAGAATAAAACTCTAACCCTTTAAAAGAGTGATATTACAGTTTTATCCTAAGATATCAGTATTTTTAACACGCGAAATTATGCCTTTGCAGCCATTTAAACTTACAGTGAAAAAAATTGAGATGTTAAAAAATCAGGCAGAGCTGCACACGTTTTCAGAATCTCCTTGGGAGCACCCGGCCGGGAGCCTTAAGACCAGTTAAGGCCTTTCGGCAGCGGGGGGAGGCGGGGGAGGTGGAGCAGCAGCCCAGGAGAGCCTCAGACAGGCTGTGCTCGCCACGCTGTTTTGGATAAAAAATCTGTCTCAGGCGATGCTTTCCTGCGGATGCGTACCCCTTGTCAGCTCGAAGATTGTTCTCATTTGTGGAGGGCGTGGAATGAAGATAGCGTGTAACACTGAGCTGTGTCTTGTGACACTGAGCTCTTAAATTCCATTCTTTGCTCACTCTTTGCTATCTGCCTGTGTGCTGTCAGCCTTCTGCCTGCTGCAGCCACTGTCAGCCCCAGGTGATCATACTTGGTCACTGGCACACATATTTCTGATTGCCCAGCTGGCATGAACAAAGCGGCAGTGAGAAGACTTCCTGAAGCCTTGCTGACGAACTGGTGGGTAAACACCCCGCTTTGCTGTTTCCGCCCTCTGGCTGTGGTCTCCCCACTGAGGGAATTTCAGAGTGCATCTGTTTTCCCTCTCAGTAGCAGTCGCTCACATGCGTGGAGACAGCTTGCATTTCTTTCCTGAGTCTTCTGGAGGATTAGCCGTTCTCTCCTATGACATGGTTTTAAGTCGTCTTAGTCTCTGAGCATCTTCCATTTTTTCTGAATCTCCTTTAAAGCACGGTACTCCAAACAGCAGCAGTTAGTACGCTCGGCGTGATGGCTGCAGTCCCGTAGGGGGGACCCCATGTGGGTTTGTTCTTCACTTTGCAGGTAGAGAGATGGAAGCAGGTGAGAGGAGCGCCCAGTCAGACGGCTAGGAGGTGGGGCCATGGCCCTGCTGCCTCTGTTTTACCACAGCACACACTGCCGGATACTGAGTTTCTGTTCATCATCTGTTTTATTTTGCTTAGATGTTAGGCATGTTCAGTGCACAGTGTTAAAGCTATACAGCCTGGGGCAGAGTTGACCCCTCCTTACTAATTTTGTAACCTTTGAAACCTTGGTTCCGCCTTCCCGTGCTTGTGTGTTCCTCATCTGCTTACTGGGATAGCAGTAGTACCTTCCTCATAGGTCATGCTGAGGATGAGTGAGTTGCTGAATACATGAAAATGTATCTGGCATGTATTAAGAGCTCAATAAATGTTGGTTTTATTATTATTATTACTGCTATATACCAGCCCAACTGTTGGCTCTGTTATTTCTAAAGATGAAAACAAACATCTTGGTATTAATGGGCTTATTCGGTAATTCCATAATTACTTAACTATTTAATGATCTTTGGTCCTCACTGAATTAGATGAACGTACTGAAAGTCTTCCTTGGCTCTCCACGTGGTCTCAACCTGCGCAACATCTTATGGCACGGGTTCGCGTCTCCAGGGGAAATTGCTCCAAAGTAAGCTGACAGTGAAGTGATGTTCCTCCTCGTCGCATCTGCTAAGAGTTTGTTTTATCTTGAATTTCATGGGAAGGAAAGATGGGTTTTGTGAAAGATGAGTTTTGAGACAGAATTTTGCAGATAAAATGGAATCTTACCAGCTCAGTAACCAGGGCCGTGACAGGATTATGGTTCCAGTGACCTAAACCCAGGTGCAGGGGCTGCCCCAGAAGGAAGTGACCCCAGACACTTTGGGAGGGGAGACCCTGAGGCTTCGGCTCAGGAGTTTCAGAGATGATGTTGTTCCTCCCAGCCATTCACTGCACAGCTTAATTCCTACATCCAGGCAGAGTTTTGTGCAATTGAGTGGTGCTTTGTTTTTAATTTTAAACTTTTTGTTGTGAAAGTGAAGCTTTTTACATGTATGGTGGAGTTCATTTTCTGACAGATCTGTGGTGGTTTCCCCTAGATACTGTGCAATGATGGTGTTGCTGACAGCGGGATTGGGCCAATTACTGCAGAGTTACCTTCAGCAAACTCAGTTGACGTTGGCACACCGGTCTTTCGTGACTTTGACAAACTTAGAAGATTTGATCGTTTTTCCTGGCAAGTACTACATTTCCCATTTTCCCCCTTAATATCTCTTTGCAAAGTTATTTGTAAAGTCAGTAAGTAGCAGTTAGACTCAGACTCTTGAGGTGAAATGAAGTAGTTATTCTGTGTTGAGATGGCTTTTGAAGTTGCTGGAAGGATCTCCCACTTTGCTGTGTGGAACTCTGCCTCTTCCCGCCGTGCCGCCAGGGCTGACGTGGGAGTCACAGCCGTGTGAATCCATGTTGGTTAGAGCTGGTTTATTCCTCAGGTGTGTTACATATAAAAACGGTTTAGGGATGTTTCAAAACAGAAGATCATTAAATAGTTAAGTAATTAAGGAATTACTGAATAATTTCCTTCTCCTTTCACCTCTTGTTCCATTGTACTCACAGTCATTATGCCAAAAGTGCCTGTGGTGTGAAGCAGTGGTCCCCAGCGCTTTTGGCACCAGGGGCCAGTTTCATGGAAGACAGTTTTTTCATGGACGGAGTGGGGGGCGGAGCTCTGCAGCCTGGTCCCCAGCCGGCCGTGGACCGGTTCGTGGCTGGGGGCTGGGGCTACGGGTGTGAAGGGTCTTCTGTGCCTCCTGAGAGTACATTTTACTTTTCTTGATCAGCGTGCTCAACTGGTCAGCCCTCAACTCCCCGTAGAGTTGTTTTCACCCAAATCGCTAAAGACGGGCAGTTTTCCAGGTCCCCTATTTTCCCAGGTGCCTGCGGTCAGCGGTGCCTGTAGCTCTGGGTCAGGGCGATCATACCCTTTGGTGGGAGCCCTGCTGCAGGGTGTGGCCCGCCCACCTGAAGCGGTTGGCTCATTGGCAGCACTCCCCAGGTGTGCTCCTGTCCTGTGTGATGGTGTTGAAACTATTTGCTGTTTTGCAGATGTTACTCACGAGATGCTTTC
The DNA here is from genome assembly GCA_004363605.1 of Indri indri. Lineage (NCBI taxonomy): Eukaryota > Metazoa > Chordata > Mammalia > Primates > Indriidae > Indri > Indri indri. The sequence goes on along the minus strand of RJWJ010019232.1, from coordinate 13,997 downwards.
AGTATTAGAGGAAGTGATGGCGAAGTCTGCTTTTATATTAGAAACCATGTTACCCTACTGGGAAACTGCACTGACCAAGTTCAAGGCACACAGGTAACGGCAGGGTGCGTCACAGAGCGGTTTCTGATTGTGGGAGCTGGTCCTCGACGCCCGTACCTGCCACGCTTTGCCGTGGAGTGGAAGGAAAGGAAGCTGGGCTGACTTCATGGGCCTGAGGGTAAAATACCTTCATATGATTACTCACAAGATAGCTGGTGGTTGTGTTTTAAACTTTGTGTGTCGTCCTTTTGGTACAGTGGATATAATTATTTTTCAAAATTCACTCTTTAATAGGTTTTTAAGTTCTTACTGTGAGTGAAGTAGTGTTAGAGAATCATGACACCGAGAAAGTAAGCTCTGTCCCTGTTTCCGTCTGCTCACCCGAGAGCAAATGTGCGTGGTGGTGTCAGAGGTCGGATGCATCACCTTCACGCTGTACAGGTGACATTACCCTGATACAGTTTTAAGCCTTGAAAACCCACTAACATTCTGGTATTTGAGTTTTCTTAAGAAGTGATGAAATGAGTCCAGGAGATCTTTGATGACATTTTATTCTACTGAAGCTACTAAAAATGGTTCCTCAAACATTCAAACACTGGACAACGGTTTTAAGGTCACTAGTTAATGAAACTTTGATTGTTTTTGTTTCTCGTGTTAGCGAGTAAGAGTAGTGCCACTTCTCCTCGCCATTCATACCACGTTGGTCGTATCTGGACTGCAGTGGAGTTACGGTGATGTTGGTGCCAATATTTATTTTCAAAACTCGGAGTTTTGCTTATTTCCCTCCAATCTCGTAGGTTTGCCGACTGTGCCATATTGTTACTGACACAGCTGGAGACTGGACTTAGGAAAGTTTTTGCCACAGTTAACAAATGTCCCAAGAGACTCCTGATTGCTGAGGTACATGTGCTTTTGCTATTGATTGTGACTGTTGTTGCTTGTTGACAGTTTTCTGTGACAAATTGAATGTTTTAAAAGAAAGTTATCTTATTTACTGTTGAAATGAACTTTTTAGCTAAGAACAGTCTTTGGAAGCCTTCACTATCATTTTTTGTGGCTTCCTATTACAATGATTGTAGGATTTACATTTGTTATCTATACTTGTTTTTGATGGTTCTGTAGTATTTCCGAGTAGCCTTTTAAACTCAGCAACGCCATGACAGTGTCGGGCACTTGCTGCTTCTCTCCAGCCACGCTGACGAGGCGTCCTTCTGACTGCGTGTGATGGTTGTGTAGACCACGGGGAGTGCCATGGTGCACGTCACACCTGCGGCAGTGTGATGAGAGAGACCGAGGCAGACCTGGGTTGAAACTGACCTTGGGAAAGTAACCAAAACCCGCCGAGCTTACAGATGGACGTAGTGCCTTTCTAGGAAGCTGCAGGGTTTATAGGTGCTTTAGTGCGGTGCCTGCCGCACGGTAGATCATGGAGCTGTTGTCGTCATGCACACACGCTCTGCTGTTCAGGGCTCCCACGTGAGCCCCGGTTGCCCTGTCTGAGGCAAGTGTCTCTTCCAGTTTCCACCCTACCTCCTCGGGCTCCTAGGATCTCTCATTTCTGCCCCTGTGTAGTAGCCCTGATTCGATTCTGCTGCTAGTGACTGAGGTCTCAAAACGAAATGACGGCAAGGACTTAAACAGGATGGAAATGTGTTTCTGCCTTTCACATGCAGGAGATGGCAGCCCACGTCTCAGCACTGGCCGTCCCCATCTGTGTCTTCGTGCACGGACGTGGGCACGCCTGCCTCAGCAGAGGACTCTTGCCCATGGCTCCCGTGGGCTGTGCCAGGGTCCTGTCTGCATCCCCGCCAGCAGGGGAAGGAGGGACGAAGGGCTTGCCCCTCTTCAAGGACACTTCCCAGAAGCGGTACGTGCCGCTTCCTCTCAGCCCAAGCTTGGTCGCGCCCATCTGGAGGCCTGCAGATGTTTCTGGGTGGCGGTGCCCAGCTCACTGCGGGAGATCTGTTGGTAGAGGAAGGGCAGGGCATTGAGGGACAGACGGCAGCATCTGCCACACCCGGGACTCTCAGCCTTCTCTTTTTGCCCCGTTATGGAAGCGTTTCTCAGAACTCTGTGTTCAGCCCTGTCCTCTCTTTCTGTTCTGTCTGGGAGATCTCACACAATCCCATGCCTTCAGTTCTCACCTCTGTGGGAACAACAGTCCGAGAGTATTAATATTCGAACCCCATGACGACGAAAACCCAGCGTGTCACAAGAGTTGGACACAGCCAAGCAGTGCTGAGAGCGCAGCGTCCCCACGGCGTTGCCTCTCACCGACATTTCTTTGGTCTCCAGAGTTAGGTTTACATCTCTTCACTGAAGATCTTCACCTGTGTTTTCCTCCGCATCTCAAATTTCACAAAGGCATATTTTTTCCTCCCTCACGCTCGCTCTCTGAGATTCCCGTGCTGTGGTCTTCATCCTGGTAGTCTCTCTGGCACCAAACTGGAGCAGCGCTCTGCTTCCTCACCCCTCATCCTCCTCGCACACTCTGTGCCCGTGCAGTCACGCCTGCCTCAGAGGACGCTTCCTCCCGGTCCGCTCCCTCCCCTCACCCCGCCAGGCGCTCCTCCTCTAATCCGTCCTCGTCCTTGTCCTGCCAGCATTCCTGTGTCATTTGTGGTCTGCCTTTCCCTGAGCACCTGTGACTACGACACCGACACCGCGCCTCCAAGTAAAGCTCTTGCTGTGCCGGCACACAAGGACCTTGCTGTGCTGGCCCACCCTCCCCTCCGTCCCATCCCCTCCCCCGACTCCAACAGCGTCCCTGTCCCCAGGCTCCCACAGGGGCATCGAGGGCCTCGCCCGCTCGCTGTGGCGGCTGCTTCTCTCTGCAGTCTGCCTTTGCTTGCTCTCCGAGGCAGGCGGTTTGCCTTCCTTGTGTGCGTTTCCATAGAGGTCTCCCCTGGTTCTTGAGAGCTGCCCCCGGTGCCCACGCTCGGTGCCTTAGACGTAGGCTTTGCTCAGCTCGCGGCCGGCCGTGCAGCGCAGTCTGGCAGAGGGAACTAAGGCTGCTCCTCAGAGCTCACTCCATGGCGCCTGGGGCTGGGCGCTGGCAGTGCTCAGCCACACAGCGCCACGTGGTGCAGATAAACTTGGTGATTTACTTGTCATCTGACTGCACAAATAACACAGAAGTTTCCACTGAGCATATAATTTATCAAAGAATATCTTAAGTTTTAGCTCAGGCTTTCATCCAGAATAAGCAGGATCAGTGTGTAAGGTAACACGCCTGTGAGGATGTTTTGTAAATTACCACATGCTATGCAAATGTTCGTGTTATTTACTGAACACTTTTTATGCCATAAAGTCTCTTCAAGATAATGGAAAATATGAATATGAATAAGATTTTCTGACCTTTAACAAACTTATGTATTAGGGGAGAGAAGACATTTATACTAATTGTATTAGCACATGTAGTTTATGGAGATAAATGAAAATTTCAGCTTTTTAGAAAAAGTGGGCATATGTGGTTGGCAATTTGATATTTAGAACAGAGCTCAGGAAGAATTTCAGGGCTGGCAATGCAGGTTTGAGAGCTACAGATACAGATTTTAGAGGCATCTGCATAGTAATAAATGTTGAAGAACGTTGGTGATATTGAAAAAAGGTTATAAGCATTAATAAATAAGAAAACATTTCTTGAGAGCTAGTTTACACAAAATACTGATTTCATCATATGTGTAAAATCTCACTGAATCTCTCCAGAAGCCTTTTGAGGTAGGCATTATTCACATCCCGTTTTACAGGGAAACCCGAGTCTGTGGAGTTGCATAAGTTGCCCAGGGTTTCCCGTCTAGAAAATGTTGAAGTTGGCGTCAGAGCTCTGAGGCAGACCGTGTCTGTAGACTGTGCTGATTATGCCAAGAAGCATATCAATAAAGTCTAAAAAAAACCAAAAGCTGTCTGTTGGAGAAACTGTTAAATCGTACTCATTCATGCACAAATACCCATCATCAGTAGAAATATTCTATTTTGTGAGTAGCGATTTGTAAAGTATGGGGTCTCAAATTTTAGAAATAACTGGGCTAAAGGACTTGTAAGGGCAGTGCCTAACCTTGGTTGTTGGGTTCACTGTATTTTCTTTTATTAATATAATGTGTTTGTTTGGTCAACAACATTCTTCCCAAAGTGTTGCTAGGCAAATGTTTATTTTTACAAGAAGGTTTCAGATTTGTGGTTGTGTGCCATAATTTTTTCCTACTTTGAATAATGTTACTCTATTTGTATTTTGTTTTAATTGTTTCTTTTTGTTTCTTTCCTTTTCTGAAGTCAACAGCTCTTTATACCACCTTTGATGAAGTAAGTAATTAAACTTGCAACTTGAAACAAGCAAAACATTGTCTTCTTTTGGAATACAAATTAAGACACAAGATTAAAGATCAGCCATAGATCGTATGCTTACAGGAAAATGTCAACAGTTATGTAAGCCCCCCAAAAGTTTATAATAGATTTAAATATAGTTTTCATGTTAATTTTGAGACACAATATTACTAATCTAGTTCCTTTTAAAGTTGTACAAAGCTCAAAGTTAGAAAATGCCAAGGGATACTAACATTCTTAGCTGAAATTATTTAGAGGCTTACATTTTAGATTTAGGTTTATGTTTTACATTTATCTTTTTTGTACATGAAATATTCCTCAACTGCTGTCATGAGTGTATAGTATATATTGATTCATTTAATCTGCATATTGGGGGTATGATTCCCAAGGTGCCAATCTGAAGTAGTAAAAATTACAGTTGAAAATGCCTTTTATCATCCGTCGAGCACAGAGGCTTTTGTGTGTGCAGTCCTGGACAGCACTCCTGTGCACCTGCAGGGCAGCAGCCTCTGGGAGACAGGGGAGTCTACCTGTAGAGGTCTGGGCATTCGGACCATTGTGCTTTTACGATAACTAGAACATTCCTAAATGAACATGTGGTGGGTGAATTAAACATGTGTCTGCTTACCTGCAGATCTGGTAGGTAAATAATTTGCTATTATTTTAGTATATAAAACATTTGATAATGTGAGGCCCAGGTTAGATAGTATAGCCAAGTCTATATAGGGTTAGGTCTGTAGGATTGGGTCAGGGTGGTCGGGTCCCAAAGTCCATGGTGAGTTAAGAAGTGACGAATGAAGTGACTCTGATGTGTACACACAGGCACACGCAGACACCCCCACACCACGTATGCACAGACGCACCACACATACCTACACACAGACACACAAACAGTTAAGAATATATATGTTCCTAAAGTCATTATACTAGCTAAGAAAAATTTTCCTGAACAGGTGGTTGCTATGTTTTAAAGACTGTCATTTCATGTGCTTGGAATGTATAACATGTTATTCTAAAGGTCCTTAAGTGTGTGGACCGTTTATTTTCGGTGTTTTAGGTTTTGGCAAAACACTTGAATGACGGTGAAATCAATCAGCTCCCTCTTTTCCTTGGAGAGCCTGCTATGGTCAGTATCAAGTATTTTCTGATCCAGTGTTCTTGTGTGTGTGGGTGTGGTGGGCACTTCTCCAACATGGAATTGGTTTCGGCTCGTGGTACCTAAGAACACACTTGGGAACTATTCGTGTGCCCTCAGCAGACGCCTGCTGCGCTGCGACCCAGCGGGGTCCTGGGCTGTGCGCTAGTGATTTAAATGTCCCTGTCTGAGGCCAGGGGATGTTTAGGAGCAGCTGCCCTGTCCTTACACGAAACTGCATTTGTTGCTTATGTGTGTTTGTGCTGTAGAAGGGACTGCTTTCTTTGTGAAAAGCGACTAACAGGATTGAGTATTGGATAGAAAGAGAATTATTGATTGTTTAAAGCCGTTTTCTGTTTATCATTTTTTTTTTGTATTTTGTGAAGATACTTCAATGACTACTTTGGACTGTAAATATTTATTCTTTGGACGAGATTCTTGTTCCTGTTCTATGACATTAGTCAGATTCCTTGTCCCCTTTGGGCCCCATTTCTGCCATCGGAAGAAGGTGACTGCAGTAGTTTATCTGGCGCTCATTTCCGCCTGGAGTCCCTGCCACTTGGTCAGCGGTTTTCTGACCTCTTTTCCCCGGAACCACGGGAGAGGCCAGGGGCTGGTTGTTGAGAGAGGCAGCGACTGTTTTCTCCAGGCTGCAGGCGGGGTGTGGTCTGAGAAGGCACAGGGGCCAGGAGAGAAGAGACAGGAGTTGCAAGGGCTGTGCTCATTCAAGTGAGAGCCGCGATTCCTTCTATTGCCTTGAAGGGTTAGTTTCCAGATGTGGACAGCTCGGTCCCTTCCTTAGAGGAGGGCGAGAATAAGAAAGACCTGAGTTTATGAGGTGCCGGCACCGTCCGGGTAGCTCTGCGTCCCTCGGAACATCTCAGGCTCTGGTCAGTGCTGCGTGGTGTTCAGAGAGGACTTGGCCCCCAGGGGTCCTAGCCACGGCTCCACAGCTACGTGGCCCAAGGGCCCCAGCCTCCCTGTTTCCCATGTGCTCAGACACACCAGGAACCACCCAGCTCTGGGCCTGGGCGCTCGCTCTTCCCTCTGCTAGGGATACTAACAAAGCATCTGCTCTGTTTATTTTCTGGAAGGAATTTCTCTGGGATTTCCTGAACCATCAGACGGGTCCCCGTGTAAGAGACCGTTTAAGCCACGGTGAGATCAATTTATGTGAATTTCCAAAGGAGATGACCAATCAGTTGCTTGCGTTTTCCCTGGTACTTTTACTCAGATTCATTGATGAAGATCTGCTATCAGTTTTTAAGGTAATGTGTAGGGAAGAAAATCATTAATTAGATTGTCTCTCACTCAGCCATGAAAGAGTATAGTTCATTTTTCAAATGTAATTAACTGTTAATCATCTTTTGTTTTCTTATATCTGAGTTACAGTGTCCTGGATCAGAACAAATGACTGTGAATTGATTACATGTATGCATATTTTCTATGTAACAAATAATCAATATTAATTTATGATAATTTAATTCATTTCTTAAAAAAACTCATTTTCATTCATATGTAACAGCAATGGAGTATTGAATACCAAAGAACAAATTATAAAACAGAATTAACCAAATATCAGGAAATTTTTACAGATGCATGGAGTGGGATATTTGCATCATCAATAAGTTATTCTTTTATTACTTTAAAATAAATAATTTAGAACATTTGTTACTGATATTTTAATCTTTCTTCCAGATTATGTGTGTGACAGTTATTTTAAAAATTGTTCAAAAGTTCAAACAGGATAGAAAAATTAATGTGAAAAGTGAAAGCCCTTAGGAATCCCACCTCCCAGAAATTACTATTAATGACTGGGCGTCTCTGTGTTCATCTGTCTTCTGAGAGCGGCCCGCACACGTTCACAGGAAGACAGGCTGCTTTGCAGCTGGCGTTCTTCGTGAGCGGTGCGTCGCTGGCATCTTTGTTCTGCCTGGTTCTCTTTACCAGCTGTTTGACCTTCCATTTTATCAGCATACCATTGCTTGTCTAAGTAGTGCTTCACTGATGGGTGGTTGTGGTTTTTCCTGATGTGGAAAGTTACTAATTGTGATGAAGTGATTGAAATGAATGTCCGTTCACGTGAGTACTCATGTGAGTAAATTTGCAAAACAGAGAGCTGCTGTTCCAAGACAGAAGTTATCAGTAGGATTTTGTTTTTATTTCCATTTCTCTTTTGTGATAGTCTCCTACTGTTTTTGTGCTTACTAAATGTTCGTGATCCTTTTGTGGACTCACTGCTGTCTCTTGCTGCGTTTTGTTCAGTTTTACTGTGTCTGCCAGCGTCAGCCCGTTTGCTGTTTCCGCTGTGCACCTTGCAGGTTCCTTGTCATTAGGTTTTGGTTTTTCTCTTTGGCTTCTGCGTCAGGAGTCATCCTGGAAAGACTCTTTGCTTTTCAGAATTATAAATATATTTGTATATTTCCCCTGGTACTTTTATAATTTCTTTTTTTCCATTTACATCTTTTGACCCAACAGGAATTTTTTGCATCTTGGGTGTGAGGTGGAGAACAGGGTGGGCTGTAGGCACCCGGCCTCTGTCCTACGATGTGACAGGGTGTCTTAGCACCACTCGGAGAATCGCCGTCTTTTGTGGGGTGCGCTGGGCTCTGATCCTGGGCTGTCTTTACTAACAGCTTCATGACACAGTTTGTATCTGTAAGATTAGTTCCTCGTTACTCTTCTCAGAATTTTCCCACCTGTTCTCTAATTGTTACTATTCTGTGTGAACTGGAGTAGTTAAACACAAAACCCCAAAAGCAAACAGACAGAGAGGAGTGAGCTCCTGATGGATAATTGCATTTTACAGTGTTGGACCCACCCAGTGACACGGCCGGGCTCCACCCTCACTCCCAATGCACTCCTTGCACCCCGGGCCTCCCCACCCACGGACTGCCGCTGTCCTCAGAGTCCTGGCCTCTCTGCTCAGTCCACTCGACCCTCTGTCTTAAAACTATGTCCCAAGTCTGTCACTTCCTCTCTCGAGGGCCACTGGGCCAGGCCATCACAGCCTTCCCCTAAAGACCAACAGTGACGCTGGTCTGCCGCCGCGTCCTTTGATACCTCGTCCCCATGTCAGCACAGCAGCTGGAGCAGTGCACACATTTCACCCCTTTGCTCAAACTCAGAGTCAGCCTCCTGTGGGCCCACGTCCGAGGACAAGCCAGGTGCCCACAGGACACCCTGTTTCCCCTGGGACTCATCACGGGCCACAGGCTGCGTGCGCCTCTGTCTGCCCTGCCAGGATGTTGCCCGAGAGGCACACGTTTCTGCCTCCTGAGCTCCCTCGGTGGGGCTCTCGGGTATCTGGGTGAGCAAGCTACACATGTCTTCTCTAGTTAACTCCCAGCTCTTTCAGTTGCTGTGTTGTGCTATTGAGAACTGTAGGTAGTTACTGCTTACTAAATTTGTCAACTGTCAACTCAATGAGTTTTCTTTGTTTCTAATAGTTTTCAGTTGAATCACTTGCATTTTCTAGTTATACAGTAATATCAGCTGCAAATAATGTTATTTTTACTTTTTTCAATATTTATATGTTAAGCAAGTGTTTATAGCTGTGTAATTCTTTTTTAGTTGTATCGATTTTTAGTGTTTAAATTACCATTTCCTAGTTTCGTAGTCGAATCTCTTAAATTTCCCAATCGTTTGCCTTCTTCTTTCAGTTCGTTTTGTTGCATTGTGGACAGAGAGTGGATGTGTATCTTGGTTAATCGTCTTCATTTAAAATCATTTTGTTGCCTCTGATTTGACTGCCATGTCAAACCTATTTTAATGAAGAGTCTTGCCTTGTTACAGCTGAATAGAGTTATTCGAAGGAAGATAATGAGAAATTGGGACTCTAAACGACTGATGATTCAGTAGAAAAAAACTAAAAGCCTAACCAAGAGTTGTAGTAAATAATGTCGTTTTCTCTAAACTAGGAGAAAGCAGCAATAAAGTTGCTCATCGATCTTGCAGAAGGCTATGGTTCTCGCTGCCATCCGGTTTCTCAGCTTAAAAAGCAGGTATGCCAGAGGCAGGTGTTGGGGCAGGGGTGCGTGTCTCTGGCTCCGTTCACCTGTGGAGGCCCTGGGGGGTGCAGCGTGCCTGGCAGGCCCGCCTGTGGGGTGGCCCCCGCGTCGCTTGCTGTGTGGCTTCAGCCAAGTTGCTCAGTCTTCTCCCCACAGCTTCTGTGTGTGACAGTTGACAGTGGTGGTCAAGCTCACTTCACCCGCTATGCTGTGCTAACCGCGGGCTGGTGGCAGGTTTGCTCGGTGCCCCTGCAGGCTGCTGTTTCTGCCACCATTAACCCAGGCCTAGTAGCAGTTTTCGCTTGTCAGTGGTGAGGAATGTCTTCTGCGGCACAAGACGAGCTTTGGTTAACTTGTTAATTAAAACAAACAAGAAACTTTTAAGCATTCCTGCCAGGAAGTACCAATTTGGGAATTAGTGAAGGTGCTGATTGGTAGGACGAGGGCAGAACAAGGGGCAGAACAGAAGAATCACTCACGGCGTGGCTCAGCGGAAGCTCAGGAGTGGGTTGCCTCTGAGGGAGGCTGTGTGGTAGGATCACCAGGTCATGGGGCGGGGAGAGATCTGCACAGGCGACGTCCGGGAGCAGCGCCTCGAGAGGACAGGCTTAGGCGATGCTGTCCCAGGAGGAACAGTGTGAGTTAGAAGGGCGCAGCCGCAGCAGAGCAGGGTGGGAGCGTCTGAGGGTCACAGGCCCAGGCAGAGAAGGGCTGGAGTGAGGGCTGTGGGCGGTTCTGGTTTGGAGACGGACGCCACAGGCCGTCCTGGTCTGGGACCATTCGGGCTAACGTTGCTTTTCACCAAGGGAGAAGAGCCAGAACTCGCCTGCAGGGAAGCAGTGTTTAGAGAGACAGGGAGGGAGGAGGGAAGCTTCTGGAAGGCGGGTTCTACCTTCCGACCTGAGTGGCTGAGTGTCCAGCCTCTCAAGCCCCCTGTGTCCCTGGGCAATGTCCTCTCCCTTCCCCACCCTGGGAGCCATCTGGGCTCCCTCTGACTTCCTGTTCCTTTCGACCCCTGCCATCCACGGTGTGCGCAGTTTCTGCTTGGTAGCAGTCTTGTGTCTCTGCTTCTGAGGCCTCGCCCTGGAGATTACTGCCGGGTACTAGCTGCCCACGTTCAGTACGGCAACAGCCACCGTTTAATTTGCTCATACTTTAGTGCATCAGAAACCTGGAGACGGTCTGCCAAGGGATCTGACCGTGGCCTCCCCAGTGTTGACAGGCTGCGGTCCCATCCAAGAAGGCCGGGGGCTGGCCCAGGGCCTCACGGGCCCCTGCAGAGGCAATCCCAGGGTGACGGCTGGCTTCACCCTGAGCACGTACTGGGAGAAGGGGGAGGCGCCCCCATCTCGGACCTGGCTCTGGAAGCTGCCTGGCACCGTCACTTCCACTGTGTTCTACTGGGTGCAGGGCAGTCAGCAATGCTGGTCCTGGTTCGGGGGAGGAGACATAGGTCCCTCCGATTGAGGAAGCAGAAGAATTTGCAGACATGTTCACGGCATCCCAGACGTTACCTGCCTGCTGACCCCCCGGGGGGTTTCACCAGCCTCCGCCCATCCGAATGAATTGAACAACTGAGACGCACCACCTAGTTTTAAAATGTTTTAGGATCTGTAACAATTTTACAAATGTGTACTTTCTAGAAAGTGATTTAACATCCCCCAGTATAAAAAATAAATTTTCTAGGATGTTGTTATAAAATCTTTATAAGCAATTAAATGTTTCCCTGCAGGTGCTGAGCTGTGAGAAGAGCATTGGGGCTTGGCCTCTGCTGCCTTTGCCTGAGGAACCCATTCAAGAAGCAGTCAGGTGCGTGTCACCCTGGGCTTCCATACACCTAGGGGCAGAACCCACTCAGGGGCATCCAGGTGTCTGTCATCCTGCAGACCTAGGGGTAGAACCAACTCAGGGACAGCAGGTATCTGTCATCCTGCAGACCTAGGGGTAGAACCCACTCAGGGACAGCCAGGTATCTGTCATCCTGCAGACCTAGGGGTAGAACCCGCTCAGGGACAGCCAGGTATCTGTCATCCTGCAGACCTAGGGGTAGAATCCACTCAGGGACAGCCAGGTATCTGTCATCCTGCAGACCTAGGGGTAGAACCTACTTGGGACAGCCCAGGGTCTGTCGCCTGGGGCCTGCGCACCTAGTTGTTCTCAGTTACAGTTAGTTTCAACAATACTTTCGACTGGGCTGTTGGAAGGTGGCCTGGGAAGGGGGATCTGCGGCTGGTGGCTGGTGCAGGCAGAGCCCTGCTGGAGGTGGTGCTGCTTGTGGCCATGGCTGGCTGGGACAGCTCTTGCGGAGGCAGAATACAGAAAGAGGGGTAGGTTTTGTGGGGAACCTAATGGGGTCCACTGAGAAATAGTGGATAATTAAAAAGATAAGTCTGAAACTCAACAGAGAAGTAGGGCTGTAGATACCAGTTTCTGAATCGTAGGATACAGCAGACACGATTGTTGAGGGTGGTATAACAGTCCTGGGGCGATTTGTGCAGATCTTCTCTCAGCGTAGTACGTTTTGTTCAGCATATTGTGTCGTTTATTTTTACCCGTCTCTGTGATGGTGGCTGTTTTAATTATTGCTGGGGAAAGTAAGTTTCAGATTAAGCTCTTACTCAGTGAACCATTAACTTAAACATTATTTTGCATAGGCAGTAATGTGGGCATTTTAGTTACTGTCACGTGTCTTTTAACATTTTCTGTTTTTTAGATTAGAAGACAATTCTGAAACAAACGCCTGCCGCTCCTTAATTACAAAGATTATGTGTGAGCTCTGTCACCACGTGCCTGAGAGCCATGGTGTTTTTAATGACGTGGATAAACTCCCCACTGAGAGGTAAGTTCCAGGAAAGCCTGAGAATTTTTAAAACATCGATTAAGCAAATTAGCGAACTCAGCCATTTTCTGTTTTAAATTGTGTAAGCTTGGTAGCAGTATTGGAATCCCACTGTTACTGCCCCAGGAGGAATTACCAGATAAGCTCTGATCATCTCTGTGTGGGTCTGTCTGATGGGAGTCACAAATACCGTATTGCGCTCACCGCAACAAAACGTGATGTATTGGACACCCGCCATGTGTCACAGTTGCAGCCGCGGACCTACCAGTGACGCGATGCGGGCCCTCCCTCGCCAGTATCTGCCGTCCAGAAGGCCCAGGCGCAGAAGTAGCGAGGCGTCGGCGTGAGCACCTCCCACAGGAGTCGTTCTCTGATTTGCAGGTGGCCCCAGGTGCTGGGTGAACTCTGCAGCGTCCCCATCCCCACTCTCTTCTGCCCGAGAGTCGTCCTGGAAGTGGCGGCTGTGCTCCGAAGCATCAGCACGCAGTGTCAGCGCGTGTCTGCCCAGGTCATCGCCGCCTCGGAGCTGAGGCACAGGCAGTGGGTGGCGAGGACACTGCGGTCGCGCCAGCGGCAAAACTACCTGCGCATGTTGAGTAGGTGTGCGGCAAACGTTCCGGGTCTGCAGGAGGCCCCGCGGGGGACGTGGAGCTCGCTCTTACCTGTGGCCGTGGGAGCGGTGGGTTAGATCACAGAGCAGGTGTTTGCGCCCACCACGCGGTTCAGAAACACCACGGTGGGCTTGCCGAGCATTTGCCTGCTGTGTCACTCGTTGCCACGTGTTTGTATGATCATGGCAGACTTTGCGAATTTTTATTTTATCACCTGCATTCGTTTTCCAGCTGCTCACTCCAGGGCAGGGCTGTGGGCGTCCCAGTCGCTCAGGGTGCAGGGTGGGCCTCCGTGGGACACACGCCCTCACACAGGGACAGTGAGGACGCGCTGACGCACCTCCTGTGCACTCCTTGGGGTGTGGGAGGAAACCCACACAGACAGGGGCCCCGGCAGGAATCAGTTTCAGTTTCGTTTCTCACCAGTGAGGAAGTGGTGTTGAGTGAAAGGACGTTATTCGAGGACCTGCTCTACTCATTTTCAGAGAAAGTTACAGTACATTTTATTTAAAATATTGTTTGTAATTTTGGCATATGGGAATATGGGTTCTACCCACCCAAATGAACGTTTGGATTTAAAATGAAACAGTGGGTGAACTTGGGCATACGGCATTGTGGTTTCTTCACTTAGAGTGTATGTTCTAGAATGGGCCACATCCTTAAGAAATCACCACTTTGGAACAGTTTCTAGAATTTTGGGGTTGAGTGGCGTTTATGTTTCTGAAGCTTGTACTCGGTATTGCTGGGTGCTTTCCAGGGGGGTGATGCTCAGTTCACACTCTTGCCAGCGATGTGTAAGACAGTGTTGCTCCCTCGCCTCCCTCCCAAAACGGAATATTTTTGAACGTCTCAACTGGTTTCATAGGAAAAATATCTTACTTTAGTTGGGATTTCTTTGAGTCCAGTGACATTGAGCACATTTTCATACCACACTATTTTTGTCTCGCGTGAATTAACGTCAGCCTGGGACTGAGGGAGAGGTGCTGGGGGGGCGGGGCCGTGCTGTGCTGGGGGGGGCCTGCTGGGGCGGGGCCGTGCTG